>JAQGBY010000884.1:0-35387 GCA_034698785.1 Mycogona germanica
TCAAATACTCAAAGTGTACATCTCGAAATAAACATCGTTGTATTCATCAATTGACTCTCTGAATCCAATTCTCCTTACAGTTAATAAACAAAGCTGTCCCGTGGTGGGAAAAATTGACGCGAGCGTCCGTCATGGCTAACCCAAACCGCATTCAGCCCAGTAAATTCATTATTTTACATGAAATTGAGGAGGGCTGCTGTGAAGTGTCAAAAGTTAAACGGATGGCGGAGGAGTTTAGAGAAGAGTCGAGTCCTTCCCTGTTGACCAAGTGTACAGAGTGGTTGCGAATTCCACCCATTAACCGCACGGTATGTGCGTTACACCTTTTACCGGGTGAACATTGTTCGATTTTTACCAGAACCAGGATTCAAACATCCCCACCTCAACCCACCTCTGTAAATCGTCCTCTGCCATATTCGCCATCGTTTTAAAAAAAGATAGAATGTTTTGTAATTGCTTACACCGCGGTGTCCCTAACCACTCCTGTACCCTTATTCATGAGTTCCTCTGTGGCCTCCGCCTTGCCGCCATTCTTGGGCGCCCGGTTAGGCAGTGCCAAGATTTTGCGGTGCAGGTCGGTGGGCGGCTTCCGGGTGGGATGGTGGTACGTGTAGTAGTAGAGCTTAATGGAGATGCCCAGCGTGAACAGCACGAAGTAGCTGAGCAGCACCGGCCAGCGATAGACGTTAGCCATTTCTACGTCCTTCTGGCACCAAAAGCACATCATGAGACCGCGCTCCAGGAAGGTGTAACAGTAGAAGAGCAAGGCCTTGTAGTAGGACTCTCGACCCTCGGTCACGTTGAAGTAATTGAACATGTAGATGAAGGCGGTGAACAATCGGTAGACCACCTCCAGCCACAACCACTTGCAGAACTTGGTATCCTCGACGAACACGCACACCACCATGAAGAAGTAGTGGATGACGACAATCACCACGAACACCAGCGGGTACTCTGCCAGGAAGAAGCTGAGCGCCGCCGCCTGCGACACGATGATGAACATGCGTGAGAGGAACTGCACGAAGGTGGCCGGCACGGTCATGTCGTTGGCGTGAGGCTTGGACTGACGCTGGCTGCGGCAGTACACGGTCACCGTGTATGGCATCAGAATTATGGCGATCACGATTTTGAGGCCCTCCACGGCTCCTGTATTTTGCGATGGGAAAAAGATGACGGTAGAGGTTGGATTGGCAGTAGTGATACTTTAAATCTGGCTCAATGTTTGGTCGTTTACGACAATACTATGAAGTATTGAATACGTCGCATTGTCAAGAGTTTCGGTTTCACAGCAAAAGTGGCATTTTAATTTTTAATAATTATTGCACGTAAATAGATAATATTAGTATAATGGAAGTTTCACAAGAGAATAGTTCTAAAAATTGTAACCGAACTTTCTGAAAGTTTTTTGAGGTTATCGCGATTTAAGCATATTAGAAATATTATAGAAAATTATAATTTTATCTACGGTTTATATATGATTTATATTTAGCAATTATATTTTTTTTCTGTATAGCCCCATTCCAACTGGCTCTGGTAGCCAAGAAATGGGGTCTTTAATTTCTTTGTTCAAACTATTGCAACAATTTTAATTTAAAAAAATCTTTAGATATTTCAAGTAAAAAAATCAATATTCCGCTTACCTATGAGCTCCTCTTCTTCCTTCATGAACTCCCTTTTGACAATATACATTTGCAGCACGAGATGCAATCCCGACTCTGTGAACTTCTCGAGCATGTAGAAAAAATCTGCGTCAGCTTTCATTTCCATAGATTTCTGGACGACTTTGTCTTTTTCATCCGCACTTTGTTTCTTCTTTAAATTCTTGCGGGCGTAGTGCAGAACTTCAAAATATCTTGACGCGGCAAATATAGACAATTAATATTCTCATCCTCCACCATTGGGGTCAACATGTTTGCTACATGCTGCTTGTGATGCAAATTGAATACACTAGATCGTTTTTTTTTCCTTTCGTATTGACCGTTTTTATTATTAATTTTTTTGAATGGTTGATGCGTACGCCATTCACATTCGACAAACATAATTTATTAATTATATGAGGTGGAAGGTGGAAGCCGGGGTTGTGTTAACACAATAAGAAATGAGATCGTTGGACAGCAATCGAAAATAAGTCAAATCACGGTTATACATACCTGAATGCTGGTCCCAGCAGCGTCACAAGAAATATAATTCTAACAATCCATTCCCACCACGATAATCCTTTTCCAAATTTAGATTTCTCGTCTATGTACCTTCAGAAAAGTAAATCCATATTTTGAAAAGATTTTATTTTGCAGATTTACTTTTAGTTAATTAAACAGAATAGTGTCACAAATGTTCAAATTTGATAATCAATCACGATTCAGGATACACGATTTCAATATCGTTCTTACGTGCGAAATTAGGCAGATATCCGAGATTCGGACAATCTTTCTTCGAATATAGCTCAGAAAATTACGATTAATACAGTTTTTAAAACCGTTAAAAACTGCACTCACCACACCACTTCGAAGACAATGGTCACCAACGAGGTGGTAATGATGAAGACGAACGTCAGCCAGAAGTAGGCCACGAAGTCGGTGTGCACCTTATGGAGGAGAAAGTACTTGCGAAACATGACAATGTTGAGTGCCCAGTCGATTAGGTAGAAAATAGTTGAGAAGATGCACAGGCCGAAGTCGAAGTGGTTAAAGCCGGTCTTGTTGGGCGCCACCACATCGTCGTCACCGTCCGTCGCCGGCTCTATGGGATCCTCTTCACCGATATCGCTACTGTAACCACTACCGGCATCTCCAACTGGGTCGGGCGATGCGGCCACCGTCGATGTGTAGTTGGGCGGTGGAGGAACTCCGGTCGAGCCCGTGGTCCACTGATTTCTCAGTTGCACCTTTTCTTCGTCCAGCTTTTCTTTATCGTCGTCCAGCTTTTCCTTATCGTCGTCCAGCTTTTCCATATCGTCGTCCAGCTGCTTCTTGGACAAAACATGTTCGGAATCGCTGTCCGTTTTGTGGTCGCTCTTGTTGTCCACGTCCATTTCGATTTTCGTTTGGATGGACGATGAATTTAGATCAACGTTCTCCAGAGAGTCTACATTCCCCTTGTCAGATTTTTCTTCCTGGTCTTGCTTGGTTACGGCATTTTCTTCGTGCAAACTCTGGTCATCCATTGTTGTTTAATAAAAATTAAAATCCTGTAACCGTTCTATTCCGCTGATGTGGGTTACATACGAATTTGAGATCTCCCGATCAACTTCAAAACTGTCTCACAGATTGAGTGAGTACAGGATTTCTTTTGTGAGAAATGCTGAATCCAGTCGTTTCCGGCATATATTCCATCTGCTGACGTCATAAATACTTTCCACGCTATATTTTCATCGTAAAAGTTAATTAAAACACTATTCCAAGTAAAAGTTAATGTTAATAATCCTTTCGTAAACAGTGCCGTTTTTTCACTGATAAATTTTCAGTTTCCGTTAGTGAACTATAGTTAAAGAATCATTCCTGAATTTGGCTGCTAAATGACTACGTGTCCAAATATGTTTTCATCACCACTAATTCGGACTGGTACATTTTTTATCTCCAACATTTCCAAGTTGTCAGAATCGGTGTGGTCTGCAGACTCATGCGCTCTATCTTGTATAGTTCACCTATCGAGTAGTTTGTATAAATTTTCGAAATGAACTTTGGTTCATGATGTTTGATTATGTTAGCGTTATTTCTTTATCTCGACCAAGTTTTTATTGTTTCGACGTGTGATCGCAAGGGAGTCCGCGCTGAATTCCTAGAGGCATTTCGAACTCGTAACTCCAAAAGTTCTCTTATCTGGGATTTCCGGAAAGCAAACAATTTTTTTTTCCGCAAACATATTTGCTTTGTCCGGTCTTTGCTCTTCCCATTAAACGGTTCAAGTTGCGTTACCGCTAAATTGTTGAAGATCTGAGATTACAATCCAATTAGAGAGAGTCTATTAAAGTGGGTTCATGATTTAAAAAAATATCTATCTATCCATTCTATTATTTCATTCGAATTGGTTAGCGTTTGAACAGAATTGTTGCGTATATCATAAAGTTAGTGTTTGTGTTTGATCTGTTCATATTATTACTGAACATGGATCTTTTATTATATATGTTGCTTATGTGCATCTGGCTGAAGTTATTGAATTTTTTGTTTATTGATTTTCTGTTATTGTTTCAGAATATTCAATGCCCTAAGTTGCGAGCGTAACATTATTGACGTTTTCTCACTATGTCATAAATGTGTGTTATGTGCATAAGGGCACATTTGATGGTCAAAACACGCGTTTCCTTTTTGCATTTACCAAGTGTTATCTTTTTGTGCATATATCAGATTGCCCACCAATAATAATATTTATTTTTCGTCACATTGTCAGCTTTTTTCAAAACGTTACAAAACAGGATTTACTTGTAAATTTGACCCACCCTGTTAGACCAGCGCTAATGCAGCTATCGAAAATTTAGACTATGTTGTATTACTGCGACATAAAAAGTATGAGAACCTGAATGACCAATCTGTTAGGTGACATGATCCGACTTCCACGACTGAAGAAATCCCTCCGATAATGGTTTAAGCGGAAGGAGGCTGGTGCACCACGCCTATGTGGTTTATTTTGCGGAAACAACTGAATAAACACATCTTGCTTGCAACTGGACAAAGTTCATCATTTATCCTCCCATTTATTGTCATTCAATCGTCACTGCTACGTCATGGTTTCCATGTAATCGTATTCTTTAATGGCGCACTTAAATAACCTGTGTCTTGTTTCGATGAACATGTATGACGCTTTTTTTTAAAGATTGCCAAACATTTCTCACATTTGGGAGGTTCAAAATTGATTAATTCTATTCAATTGGTTGTTCGGTAAAATAATTTATATACTGTGGTACAGTACTGAATTGAAGACGTCGCAATGTCGGCGGACTTGAAGATATTATTGTATCGCGAATTAATGTTTGTGAAAAATATATACTGGCGTGATTGAATATTCTAAAAGAAGTCATATATTTGAACTGATTTGCGAGCGTATTTGCCTTTAGCTCAATGCCCTGCTTTCTGGTTAACGACTTTGATTACCACTATTGGTTAATCAAATTCGAAACCTAGACGTTCTGCGCCAGTATAACTCACAAGTGAAGTTATACGTAACAATTCAGTTCATGGTTAACGACGAAACAATATTTCTTTGCATACATTTTGTTTCCTTCAATTTTTAATCCAGCTTAATTCATCTTTAAATCAGTAATCAGTTTCAATAGATAATCATAAAGTCGGTATACTGTCGGTATTATCTGTATATTTATCTTTCCTTCTGTTTAGGAAAAGAGTGGCCACTGTTTTGTGGTGACTCGTGAAGTCCTGACGACGCGTGAATACATTGTTGATCGCATCACCGAGGAGTACAAAATTGAGAAACACCATGTCTGTCTGTTGGACGACGACAACAATTCCAGCCATAACATCGAACTGGAGACTGAGCCAAGCAATGGATCACTTACCCAACCCTGTCACAGTGTGGCAGAGTTCTGCATACGACTGTGCGACAGCCTTGGCCTTTTCCCTAACGGCTACACCACTTTTCTGGGTGTCGATGATTCTCTCATCATTATGCAACTGTGCATGGCCGAAAAGAGAAAACAAGTGAGTCACATTTTTGCAAACTCATTTTTATTGCCATGGCTCACCTTTTTGTGGTTGATTACACATACCTGGTACACACATTTATTGTGCTTCAGGGTGTTATTTTGTGGATTCTGGGTTAGCCAACAATCATCAACCTAAAAACTTGTACCAATATATTTGCAATGGTCTCGCACACGCAGAAATTCGGCATTTTCGACGTGGACGTGAGCGATGTGCTGCTCGCCGAGGTGCAGCTGACCGCGATGCGATTGACTCCGGAAAGTGCGGCCGGTCTTGCCGAGGCCGATCGCCTGTATTATCATGACCTGCTTGCAGACTATGAGGCTTATTTGTTGCACGTTGGCGCCGTCGATCACATTCAAGTCTACAAACTGCTGGAGTCTTACTTTGAACGCAACGATGATGGCGGCGACCAATGTACCATCAGGCTGGCCCTGGCCAAACTCAGCGTTGTGTTGTTTGGCGTTCCTCGGGATACCATAGAGGTAGTATATATATATACTGTATTAATATGGACTGCGGTTCGGCGGTCCCGGGTTCGATTCCCGGCGTGGGCTTTGGCTCGGGGTACTGGTGAAAATGTGCCTCTCACATAGGGCCTAAGCTCTGAGAGGGGTACAGAATCTTCCTGTTGTGATCCGTCACTTCAGTGAATAAAAAAAAAAAAAAAAAATATATAATTTTATGATATTGGTTTTTGTCGTTTTGTTATATATGTTTCATTTTAATAGATTTCTATCCCAATACTCGGAAAATTTGGCGATTCAAACACTTTGGAAGGCATAGAAATTCATTCATGTACTAGTAAAAAAAAAAGAGCATTAGTAGTCAATTGGCTATGCCAATTTGTTGGTTTCCACTTCAAAATTTGTTTCGATACCCAGACCATCAACCAAAGCATTATCCTGTCGTTGTCTAAAAATAAAATGGTTTTTTGATTCGAACGTTCATTGCTTTCAGAAATTGATGCTTAAGCTTTTATCGTCCAATAAATCCGTTCAACTTGTTGAGGTTGTATCAGTCGATTCCAAACACGAACTCGATGCCGCAGCGAAATCGGAGGTCGACTTTGGGAGGATCGTGTTCCGCCACATTACCCTAGAGGACGTATACTCGAAAATCAGTTCGCCGCCCGTTGTCACTTGTACACCTACGCCTCACGATCGGAAACAGGTTTGTGACCTACAAATGTTAGCTGCATTACCTGCATACATTTAATATAGACGTCCCAGAGTTGTAAATTATCTATTGGTTCCCTGTTTAATGATCTACGACATCTCACCATCCACGATTCCTTAGGCTCACATGGAAAGAGTGATTGTGGCATACTTGCGCTTGCTGTCCAACACCAGAGACGAGATAGCGATGGCGTCAGCGCTGTGCAATATGGTTAAAGGATTTACCCATGAGGCTTTTTCCGAGCTCAAGCGGATGGCCAAGGCATCAGGAATGCCCATGTACCAGGTATTGTGGAACGCTGTCTTATCATATTTTTGACTGAATCGATTGTTATTTTTGTGCTTAAAAATAAAATCCAACTACATCTACATTTGCGCGGGTTGTAGACGTCTCTGTCCTTGGTTCGTCGACTGAAACTGGGCGGTAAAAGTTACGCCCTTGACCCAGCGTCTCCTATGGTGCCGTTTCTTCCAGACATCATCGCGTTCAACGGTGTAATGGGAAAAATGCAGACGGCCATCGAGGAACAGGCCGAACCGAGGTAAACTCACGTCAGAATCAATCTCAAGTGTGTTCCGGTTTTCCAATAAATTTCCATGCAGATATAAACAGAGAGCAAAACCTTTCAACGAATCTATGGCGATTCTGCCTGCCCCCCCCATGTTATTTAAAATTGCGAGAAAATCGCGCTTGTTTAACACTGACTAGATGCTTCAATATCAACCCAACTATGCTCATTGGAAATGCTTAAGAAACGGTAATCTCTTTCATTTTGTTCCGTAAGTAACCCTGATTAAAATTTGTATATTTTTCGCATGTGCGACACAAAGTACCACTATCAGTAAAGTAATCCGGATAATCAAGGAGCACGCCAAAAAGTCGAGCAATCCCAAATTGACTAAGGATAACTGGGACACAGTTGCATCAACTATAGAGAAAATGACCCTTAATGAGACGTCTAAAGCAGTATGGAAAGAATTCTCCAGCACGGTAATAATGATTCTAATTAAATTTACTTTACATATATAATGGTTTTTTTTACGGTATGACTGATTTGTTTTCTCTGCGCTCGTTTTTTGTGCGTAAGCATTTGTCGTTTCCTGATATTTATTTTCATGTTACGTTAATATTTGAAAACCTAGCCTTAGAGCCAAACTCTATTGAATCCTTTTTTGTATTTTAATTGTCAATAATCTAAAATCATTTTTGTTTGCCATTCATCAATTGCTGTTCATTCAGAGCGCAATTCTTCATAATTTGGTGCAAATACGAATTTATAAATGACATATGCAATCATAAAAAATATATATAATAATGGCGTCTGATAATGGTCCTGATTACATGTATTATTAGTGCTGGCGCGGCCTTGGTAACCTAATGTTAGAATCTCGATCAATGTACGTGACAAATTGTTTCGCATAGAGCAACATAACTCGAGCACAATCAGGATTTAACTCTGATATTGCGACTCAAAGGAGCACATTCTCTAAAATGTTTATCGTCTTGCCAGTTGGCAGTGATATGCGGTTTGTGGTTTATAATGAAGAAACTCAGTCCTACATGCAGTAACGTTACCTGGCGAGCATAAATCTCCGCGATTCCTATTTCTCAATTTCGTTCCTCCTTTTGATAATAATCAGTTGCCGGATTACTGTTAAAATTGTTGTCAGGTAGGCTCCCCAAATTTTCACGACTGACTCTTGAAAAATACATCCAATTATAGAATCAACTAGCAAAATTGAAGAGCTCCATAATTGGACAGCAGACCCTTGCCACGCTCAGGATTTTTGTCAACAAGTACAACACGAAGTCGAGTTTCCGATATCAAACGGACGTTCTTACCGAAACCTACTCGGTGGAAACAACCAGTCCTATAAGATTTCCATCTTTACTGTCTCAGTTCAGGTAATCATTTTTTTGTTTTTCATCGATCCCGGGTCCCGACGATTCCGGGCTCGATTCTCGGCCAGGATATCCCGGGGTGCTGTGTCTCACCCAAATGTGTGTGCATTATTAAAATTTTAAAATATATTTAAAAAAAATATATATTTTTAACAACGTCTACTTATTTGTTGTGCCATTTAAAATGTGACTTTAAAAATTGTCTTTTCAACGTTCTTTCGGGTTTCCAAAATGAGTAGTCCAATTATATTTTGAGCAAGACTGAAAACATTTCCGTTTTCAGGTCTCCGGAAGTTGATTCTGCAGACAGCGAAGAACTGATGCCATTGAGATTACGTCTAAAGAATAACACTGAGCATAGAGAAAATCATTTGGTAATTTTATTGTTAGTTAAAGAACAGCGTCATCTTAAAACTTGGCGGAATTTTATAACCTTGCCATATTAAGTTCACGCCAATCATGTACTAATCATTGATTTAAAATATATATTTTAGTGCGATATCTCCAATATTAAAAAACAAGATCAGTCTCATAGAAATATCGTGTTGGATCAACGCGAGGAGATTCTCTATGATAGCGACACCTGCTGCTCACTTGTTGGAACGCCGTTAAAAGCCTCATATGTCGCCAGGTAAAACCTTCTGCTGAAAAGTTTAAAACGCTCTTGATAACCGGTCGATAGTCCCTGGACTCAATTTCAGGCGTGGGCTCAATTTAGTTTCTGATGCAAAAGCAATCTTACTAAATGTTAAAAGGAAATGCAATCTTGTCTTAATTCGGGAATCAGTTAATGCGAACCAGCTAGAAATAGAAATAATGTTCTAAATTCATATCAGTATCTTAGCAGTTCGATTAATGTAATTTAGTGTTTGTTATAGTGATTAAACAATATCTTTCAGCTCTTCCGAAATGTGTCCCGTACAAAGATCGGTCAACGCCAAGAGCGCAAAGAAACCAAAGAAGTCAACAGATGATGAAGCAAAAGAGAATCAGAGGGTTGCGGTGAAAAAACCTTGCACCAAACGGACTTTAGACCTCTCCGACGAAACTTCTAAACAAATTGCCAAGAAGGCTAACGTTGGTGGTGGCCTTAAGAAAAATGTGAGCCGAGGTTCAGTGGCGGCCAAGGTTGCGGGGGCGACCAGGAAGAAACAAATGGGGGTCATCAAGGGGCAGCAACTCTTGACAAAGTTCTTCAGAGTTTAATCGCTCAGACAACTGCTTAAAGATTTCATTGAGCATCACTTCTAAGATATTTATTAACATAGGTTGTTGAAATGTATTTTTGATTCCCCTCATTGACAAAGTTATAATTTTATACTTTATTTTGTAATATTCTACTGTAAATATAATTATTTATATTACAATCATTGTAGAGAAATACAGTGCATATCGATTGTGTGGATTACTATTAAATTAGCTGTTTTGTGTATCAATATTTGACCAGATTTTACGTAATTGAATCTCTTCTTTTAGTGTTCAAAATTTGAATTTTGCTGAACTTTCTTGCAAAATGATCACTCACAAACATTTATTTGCAAACTAAAATTTATCAAGCTCATATTTTCTACGTTTTTCAAAACGCTCTTTCACTAGGAAACATCAGAGCTTCAGATGATTGCCGGGAAAACCTCCCGATTTGTACAATTGTTAGGGCCGTTTCATGCGAATTTCAGTTGCAATTTAAAAACCAAATGTTGACAGTTTCCTAATCAGGTACAGATTGAAAATTGGTATTTTTTTAATGAATAACTTTTAAAGTGGGATGTTAAAATAATTACTCCGTGTAAAAAAAAGATGCCCACCAAAAATTGTGCGTGGCCAAATGGAGACTTGATACTTATTGTAACTTTGAATTGAACAGAATATGATTAATGGAGGAATGATTGTTCTAAATTTTATTTTTCCAAAACTTGAACCTTGGTCACCAGCACTTGCATAGATGATGTCAATGCGTCCGCAAATCAAACAGCAGGGTGAAAAAACATTGTAAACGGCGCGCGCCCTCTGGCGGCCAATGCGAACACCAGAGGCCAGATCCACTGCTGCGAGAGCCAAGTAAAGATGGCAGTCGACTTTTTATCGAGCGAGCACCTCGCAGGTTTGGAGCAATATAAAGTAAGTTATCCACGATTTTTCAGCGTGTTCTGGTCGTTGGGTTGGTTCACCAAGTTGGTAAAATTGGTCGTGTTGCGTCGAATGTGTTTCAGTTGGTGTTACAGGTTCGTTTGAACCCGCCAAACATAGGCCTACTTGTACGGGCTGTACCCATGAGCCCAATTGGGGGCCCAAGCCTGGCGGCGGGCGGCTGGTTTGCAGTCACGAAATCGGCATTTCTAACTGATTTCTACGCAGTGGCAGAGCTGTGTGTTTGCACTCTGATAACAGACCATTGTGGCCTAGGGTATCTAGTTTTGTTCTTGATTTGAGGAATTGTGTATGCGTACGTATGTATGCGTACTACAAGCCAAGTTGCAGCATATATATCTTGTCTGAGTATGAGCCCTGCCTCTAGGGCATTGGCCTCGACGTAGCCCAGTTGGCATTGGGACTGACTGGCTCTGCGGTCCCGGGTTCGATTCCCGGCGCGGGCTCTCGATTAGTTCGACCCCGGGGTACTGGTGAAAATGTGCCCCTCACCATAGTGATTAAGCACCAAGAGGGGTACAGAAACGCCTGTAGTGAAGAGAGTGATGGGAAATATTTTTTTTAAATGTCTCTGAATGAAGCCTATGTTGAGCGGGGAAGATGGACATGCTGCCCAAACTCTTGTTTATTAAAAAAGTAGGATACGTTCTGAGGTGAACGCTTAAAAACATGTCTCCAATTGACCTCAATTGGCCTCAGACTCGAATCGTCCATAGATTACAAACGCCAATCTTTCGAAATTTGCCAGCTGCCAACCTATTTTGTTTTTGAATATACTAGAACGCTCTGAAGGCTACTAATGATGCATGTCATTAATTCAGCGTTTAGACATAAATGTTTTTTTTAAATTTACAAATCCTTTTCTACTTGTAAGTCACTACATGTACTCCTATTTGGTTAGTAATGTTAGGGGATGTGAAGGATGTACTTAAGTTTTAACCGCAAGACATAAAAGCCACTAGGAATGATACATGTTTACCATGTCTCACTAGCACCTGAGTTTGAGTTCATCCCACGTACGTTTGCACGTTTTTGTTTATTTCTAACTGACGTTATTCGGGTTCGGACAACACAGGACCCGATTAATATGTGAAACCCGGTGAAAATGTGCCCCTCACATAGTGCCGAAGCACCAAGAAGGGTACAGAATCTTCAGTGAATTAAAAAAAAACATATATATATATATATTCCTGATCCTGACCGTCGTCTAGACTTGAACGGTGAAGGTACATCTATCGCCAGAAAAGCATTGTGGAGTTCGTATCAATTGATCAACTCGATTCACTCGTCACGCTCAGTAATTTATGTAATGAGAACACATGAAGTGGCGTGTCATACTAGTCAATTGATCCACTAGCCAGTTCGATGTGTCAACATAATAACCATTTCAAATATTCAATATATAAACTGCAGCATAACAACCTGACTTCAAATTTCGTTCGCATATTTTTTTACTAATTAACTTCTATTGGGGACCGGATTCGAATCCCGTACTTTGGAACACATCAAAATTCTGTGCTGTGAGGAAAACGAAAAGTTTTAATTAATTTCACTTAGGTAGAGCTTCGAACACAGATCACCCACAGTTGATGGGCCACTTATCGTACGTAGTTTTCAGTTTGTGAGTATTTAAACCAGAATATTAGTTAATTTACAATTTAATTTTCTAAGTAATTCTACTTATTGACCACATTGCGTGGAATCCCCTACGATACCGTTGACAGGTAGAAACGTAGTTTTCAGAATTTATTCTGAATTGCCTTAAGCCCCTAATCATATTGTTGACATGGACTTTGATTTGCTAATGCGATCGAATGTTCGGGCAACGACTACGTTAAAAATGTAGTACAGTAGGTCGACAGGCACTTGATTCCAAGATGGACTACTCTCATATTGCCTGCAGTGCAGGTTAACACTTGTGCCGCCAAAGTGCGTACACCGTTAATCCCAGCAAGATAAACCGATAAATGGGAACATAATCATCTATTCGGGAGCGTTACACCAATTAGCCGACTGTTGGGTTTATTTATTTACTTCGATAAATAAAGACTGCGCGCTACATAATGTAGTACGCGCTGCACAGTTCAGTTCACTGGACGCTGTAATCGAATATGAATGACTTTTATTGCTGCTCTTCACACATTTGATACCATGTCGTTCTGAAAGCTGAAGGTTTTCGACACCAATCTAAACTGTAATGAAATGTCTGAGTAACTTTAGTTTCCGGTATGTCGAAAATTAAACTTAAATTTCTCAATATGGCGATGATTTTGAGCTAGCGGCAGTGACAACACATTATAAGCCTGTGCGAGCTTTTAATTGAAGGGATAAATAAATTTAAGAGCTTTGGTGTTATTACAAGCTCAAACATTACAGTCAGGCTTCCATATCGAATACTCGTACACGCTACATGTATCCTTTTCATAGACGTTTTGCATTCGCCGGCGATACAATAAATACATTGACTTTGAAAAGAATGGGCGTTTCAATTCGTGTGCCTATTGTGTCCAGCTACAGGTGCAGTGCCTTGTTCGTCCGTGGCGCTTTCACTAATTGTGTCGATAAAACTGCTAACGGACTGCAACCGCACTACAATAGTTGTAGGTTCGGTTCAAAATGCGACACCTGTTTTTATAGCAGACTTGCGCAGTGTGGCATCGGTTTTCACGATGGTAGTTGTCTGAAATTATTGTAAGTGCAAAATAAACATGAGCAATTGAGCTTGTTTCGCACGACATCTATACAGGGTGAGGCAGCTTTTTTTTTAGAAATTTAATAAGTCGGCCGAAAAAATCCGGTTATTATGAAATTTTGGGATAATTAAGATCCCCTTTCAAATTCCTCACAAATTGTGATCACGCTTGGTGATTGTCTATTACCGCTGTAATTTGTATCTGTGTAGCGAGTATTGCTCAAATCTGCTGAAAAAATGTCGTTCACTAAACTATGCTGAAACATGCGATGGAATTATTAAATGATTATGCTGCAAAATGATTTCAACGAGTTGCCAAACAAAGGATCCGGAAAAGGACTAGGTTGATGCTCAATCTGTAAGCTGTGGTCGGACGGAAGTTTCACGACGTTAAACAGTCTCGGTTTGGGACCCACTTTAATTGTCTCACGGTGTCATTTCGTAAAAGTTGTACATCAATGGTTTGAATGCACAACGGTCATCGAAACTATATGACAGCCAACGATGTGTATGCATGAATTTGAAATTGAATTGAGCCCACTAAATCTGGTGACATTAATCTGTTACGTTTATATTCAGTTCAACATGCTATTTCAATAATAATTTTAATATTGTATAGAGGCTCTGCGGGTTTGGTAGGTCCAGTCAGGTTGTTTAGCAAAGGATTATGATAATGTGCAAGTTGCAGTGTCATGGGAAGCAAGAGTTGCGGTGGCAGCAGCGCTCAGTATTATTGCATGGTCATCATGCTCTTGCCGAATTCCTAAATTTGTTGAACGTTCGTTTCGAATTCGTATCACAGGGAAAACATGTCACGCGATGTTGCTACATGTACTATGCAATCTGATCAGATAGTAAAATATGACCTTGTAGCCAGGCATTTTTTCAACTAATGCACCTATTCATTCATTCTGTAGTTCAAATAAGAAATGTTCATCAATCATATTGGAGGCATTACTTAGATGCATTAGAAATACATTTAAAAAATCGTATATTTCCTGATTTGGTAGACGTTGGTATTCGTTGAATGATTCACCAAACCGTATCTTGCTCATATGATTTCAGTGCTTATATTGATTTAAGGGGTGGTTGTTGGCATTCCTAAAATAGCTGCAGTCAACTTCTCCCCAATATACAGTATTTGATTTTGATTTCAGTTGCCTGGCGAGCGAGGCTTTTAGAAAATGATTATTGTGTCACGAATAATAATCTTTGAAAAATGGCAATAAAGAAAAGGATAATTTTTATTTTCAACTTCTGAACGTAACCAGTACTTTATATACATAAAGATACATCAAGCTTACGGAAAATTCACTTGTCATTGGCATCTAGGATGGCACCCGTTCAACGAACGGTAAAATTAATACATTGAAAATATATGAAGAGGGTTAAAATGGTTCAGTGCTGTATCAGTTTCATTCAAGAAGACTGCTCGTGGGTTGGGTGTGCAGTAAAATATTTTGGGAATTTGTATATTCGGGCATTCTTCGATGGTCCCTCTATTGAAGAAGTGATGTGCAAAGAAGATTCATATCTTCCGTATATTTAAGCACACCGTATATTTAAGCAGTATTAAAAAATTTGGTTAAAAGAGTAAAAGTTTATGCCCGGATTGCCTAATTGTGATTTTAATCAATAAAGGAATGACAATGTCCCAGAAAACAACTGTGCGATCCGACTTCACATGAACGCATGCAGGCTACATTTTTGCATTTAGAGTGACTAAACTGTCGCAATGGAATTGCGTGCAACTAGAACCTCTGTTGCATTATGTGCGCAGCTGTATGGGGAGCAAATATCGAAGGACCCAGTCGTGCCAGACATCCTTGCCTTTATGTTATAACAATGCCTGCTTTGAGGCTTAGAATGTCTGATTGGGCCCGTTCATAATGAACGAAAGAAAAAAATATATGAGAAGTAACAGTTTATAAGAAACATAGCAAACGGTAGTAGCGCCGTCTATTACAATTACAATATGTCCCAATTACAAGCAGCCCCGGATGGGTCCTATGGCGGGGGTCGAACGACCAGTTAAGGAAAAGATTTAAATAGAATCGCCGCCCTTTTTTTTGGGGCATAGTGTATCAATTGCCAACGGCGCTACATGTAGAGTATAAAAGGATAGATAATCGGCAATTAAATAATTGAATTCTAATCAGCCGTCAATTAAATCACTGTTCCAGGAAACGGAACACTTATAAGTATGAAGATTTTCATTACATAGATTAATGACCTATATGGGCTAATTATTGTAAATGTTTCTTTGCAGTACAATGCCGTGGACACGAATCCAGTCAGTGTATACATTATGCATCCGTTTTGGAATGCAGTAGTAAAGGCAAGTTCACGATTGTCAGTTTTGGTTGCATGTAACCTCTTCGTTCACAACATTGAGTGGTTTTTCCAGAATTTTATGTACCATGGCTTATTGCTTTGCAATGATGATAATGATGTGCTTTTGTCAGTACGACTTGATATGATTGCAGTAATGTATCCTTAAATGCAATAATGTTTTATAATAATGTATAGTTTATTTCTGTTTGCACTTTTTATGTTTTTGTAATGTACCGTTTTTTTCTATTTCAGTTATGTCCCAGATGGCTGGCTCCCAATCTGCTGACGTTTAGTGGATTTATGTTTACCGTCCTAAACTTTATCATATTAAGTTATTACGATTATTATTTCTATGCGTCGAATTCGTTGCACCCAGAATATCAGCCAATACCTAGTTGGGTGTGGATAGTGTGTGCATTTAATCACTTTCTAGCTTATACATTGGGTGAGTGTCATTCACTGTTAATCAATCATCATTAGTGTGTATCGCAATAAAATTTACTAATGTATCAATAGTATAGAGGTTTTTTTAGTTTTTATTTTAAAATATATACGTTTGTTTAATTATATTTTGGTTTACTTGCAGATGGCATCGACGGCAAACAAGCAAGGCGTACGGGCACCAGCGGCCCCATTGGCGAAATGTTCGACCACGGCCTGGACAGTTGGACGACCGTCTTCATTCCGTGCTACCTGTACGCCATATTCGGTCGCGACGACTTCAGCATTCCGGCGTTAGAATTTTACACCTGTTTGTGCGTCGTGCAAATCACCTTCCTGTCCTCTCACTGGGAGAAGTACAACACGGGCGTTCTATATCTTCCATGGTGTTACGACATCTCACAAATCGTAAGTGTGTGCTCGGTAACATGCTGGAGTCTTTCGTGGGACAGCGCGGGGAAATTAAATTTCGGCTGGTTGCACCAGTATCATTGATATTGAATGTGATTTATTTTGAGCGCCGGAAACATGCTTAATGTACGTTTATCTTTTGTCTTTCTCAGTTAACCTTTATATTGTTCATCATCACATACTTCAAGGGATATACATTCTGGAAGATGAATATTCCAATTTTGAATATCTCCACTGGACTCAGCGTGAAATACAGTCTGTACAGTGAGTGCTTCCGCATTGCTTTTCTAAAATGTCATCTTGTTTTTCCTTGTGTTCCCAATCAACAGTAGTCACGACCCGTCGTGGCGCAGTTGGTTTATGACGGACTGCGGTTCGGCGGTCCCGGGTTCGATTCCCGGCGCGGGTTTTGGCTCGGGGTACTGTTGAAAATGTGCGTCTCACATAGGGCCTAAGCTCTGAGAGGGGTACAGAATCTTCCTGTTGTGATCCGTCACTTCAGTGAATTAAAAAAAAAAACAAAAAAAAATTGCACTACAGTTCTTACAGTATGGTACTTAGGCACTATGCGAGGGGCACATCCAGTACCCTGAACAATCTGGAAAGGATATCAAATTGTCACCTGTGCAACTATATATGCAGATGCCCTTTTCTGGGAATTTGACGACGTTGTTGACGATGTTGGCTGATTACTAGATGTAGCTGTCAGAAAAAAAGTCATAAATATGGTGCAAAAAAAAATCTTTGAATTATTTTGAAAGCAAGCCATATTTAAACTGTTTTTAAAATTTCCCGTTTTCAGTTGGATCGTTTGGCTTCAGTCTACCAATGTCGCTGTATTGCATATACAAGTAAGCCCCGTTTGTTTTTAAATTGATCTGTACACAGTGTGCCAAAAAGATAACTATATTTTAATTCTGAAAATTCCGAAAATTCATGTTGCTATATTCATTTTTGCGCTTGTATTTGAGGTTTTCTTAAGTTGCATTTTTGCCACCAATTTCTTTTTCCGCAGATCTTACAGAGACAAGACTGGGAAAATGAGGAGCTTCTATGAAGCCAATCGCCCCCTGGTCAGCTGCTGTCTCTTCATTCCGATGTGCTACTTTTGGATATACTACTCGCCCAACAACGTGTTTGTTCGAGATCCGAGGTGCTACTACATCATGACTGGCACCGTCATCTCCAACATCTGCGTAAGTTGTTGCCATGTTTTTTTGCCAGACATAGGCGACCATAAGCAAATTCTCCTATGCAACAATCGCCGAGTCATGATTCATCGACTTGCTGACAAGAGTATTCATTCGCAGCAAGCTTGCAATTTACTGGAATCGCTTTCCTAGCAATAACCACATTGTTTTGTAATTCCGATTGGAATATCACGTTGGGGGCTGACTTAATGTTTGACATCGGAGTTCGATTTCCGTGGCGATCCCGTCGATCTCGTCGTAGCCCAGTCAGTATTGCTACTGATTGGGACTCGGCGATCCCGGGTTCGATTTCCAGCGCGGGCTCTTGATAATTTCGATCCCGAGGTACTGGTGAAAATGTGCCCCCCTCACCATAGTGCTTATTCATCAAGATGGGTACAGAAACGCCTGAAGTGCAGAGACTACAGTGATGGAATATAAAAATTAAAAAAAATCCCAGAGTTCCTGACGATGTCAAAGCCTGTTTCATAAAAACATTTCAGCCTACACACATAGAACCAATAGCTATCTGGCAAGGAAACAAACACCTCTACCAAATCTTTTGCCTTTAATTGATTGCATCAGATCCGACCATTTTATAAAATGATTGAACAATTGGAAGAAAAATCTTTGCGTGATATTTGCCATGACTACTATTATCAATGCATGCAATTGTTTAAATAATTCATTGTTTTTTATGCCTTCCAGTGCCGGCTAATTGTCAGTCAAATGACCAACACCCGCTGCGATCTATTCAATTGGCTGCTTGCCCCTGTAGCGCTGGCCATAGGCCTGGCCCTGTCTACCACGACGGGCAATCCAGATCGCGAGGTTCTGCTTCTGCGCTTGCTGACTACTAGCGTCATCTTGGCGCACGTGCACTATGGAGTTTGTGTGGTAAGTGAAAACTTGAACGTCGATGACAGACACCCATTGGCACAGTTTTTAAAAAAAATTGTCTGATTGGTCCTTCGCCCATTGACCGAATAGGATAATAGGGTAATTTCAATTTCCTCGGTGCTGCGGGAATTGTAAAACTACACAAAAAACAAGTTGCGCAAAATATGCCCAACTTTCAATAGAAGGCGTTACTGGGTGTGACATTTTTTCAACAATTATTTATATTTCACAAGGATTTTGATGGAAATTGAATTCCTTGTGTGAAGAGATTGATATCGTGTTTCTCAACTGGCTGGTTGACCACCCTTCTCCGCACTGCCCCTTCATCACTACTGAGGCGATCAATTTCGTTAATGAGAGAGATGTGCTGTTGAAAGCGATCGTAAAGGGTCACCCAAACCGCAATTGCTAAACTGTTAAGTTAATCATAATTTCTCATCTAAAGTAAATGGAGACAAAAAACTGTAAATAAATGTTTATTTTCTTTGAGTAGTTTGAGCAACTTTGAGGAGTTTGATAAAGAATATTGACACTGTGTGCCTTTAATTTTTACAGATCCGTCAGATGTGCAAACACTTCAACATTGACGTTTTCACCATAAAACGAAAATCGCAAGATTGACTTCTGCTTGACAATACATGTTAATTAATCATCGGTTTCTTTATTTTGCTGTCACATCGCCAGTCACGCTGTTGCAAAATTTCAAACTCGATCAAAGTGATATACCACGCGAGTCGGCGTCTGCACCTCTGATCTTTGTCGCTGGGATCTTCGATCACACGTACATCGGGTATGAGGTGACTTCCGCCTTCCATTAGTCTAACGATAAGAAAAATGCAGCAAACCCCTTCATTGATTATTTTGGTAATACCCCTCCATATTTCATATGTATATGTTTTTAATTGGATAAAATAGTGGTGACTAGAGTATTATCAATCGAACAGGTTTAACCGCAATTTACAGTAAATCGCATCTTGTCTTTACAGTAAATCAACGAATCGTCAAATTATTTTTAAATAATTCAATATGTAATATTTGTTTTATTAGTTTATCCAGTTAATATTGATTTGAAGGTTACCAATTATAGAAGGTTTCAAGTGCTTGGTATAATCTTGATTTTTTAATTATTTTAAATTTCAAACTAGTTTGTACTTCATGTTTGAGGAATTCCAACTTTGTTTGGCAGTGCTTCGGATATTTATTCATTAGCATTAATTCGAATCTTAACAGGATTTAAGATTCATGCAAAATCAGCATATTTTCTCGCGATCAATTGTAAATATAAATAGTTAGCCCATTATCATTCCGAAATCGCAAAAAATTGGGGATTATTTATTCGATGGTCCACGTTCCTTCAAACATTTTTTGTGCGTTAACAAGCTTTTAATACAAATAACACGATTCAATCGCATATTCGCCACGCAATTTAGCGGTATTGAAGCCAAGTTGTTGCATCCGTTTACTTATCGTTAGCATATCACTTTGAGGATTAATTTACATGTATTGTCTTAACAGAATATATTTTCCAGTCATCTACGACCCCTGTGTATATTATGTTGAAACAGAAATTGCTACGTTAGTTTTATTTCCAAACATGTCTTGCAGTCCAAAAAAAATGTATCTTATTTTCTTTCGGCTAACCGACTAAGTTTAATTTTGTTTTAGTTTTTCTAATTTTGGCCAACCCCATTATTCCATAAATGTGCATTATCTTTATAACTAACTCTCGTCATTCATATGATTGTATAAAGCGCTTCTGAAGCGATAATAAAAAAATAATCACGTATCTAATGACTTTTTTACCCTGCCTTATTGTATGCTTCCCAAAACACATTTACTTAAATATTACTAAATCCATCAGGCACTTTTTCTTGCACTGACCTATTCCAAAGAATAATTTTTTAAAAAGTTTAAGAACATTCCAGTGAGTGACCAGATATTTATAGCTGCCATCTTTCGTGCCCCTCACAAAGTGTCTTAAGCACTGAGAGGGGTACAGAATCTTCCTGTTGTGACCCGTCACTTCAGTGAATTAAAAAAAAAAATGTTCAATTCCTTTTATATTTGAATTTCGAAAATAAATATGCACCTCACAAGTTCATGAAGCCACTCGAAAATACAAAGTGATGTGGATGGCTGACTAATGTATTTGCGTAAATTGAATTATTCATTTTTATTTTAGAACACTTTCATTAAATATACCGACTGGCCTACGACGAGTCGTACTTTTTGTTTTTGGTATGATGCCAGTGATCATAAACATGGGCTCCTCCTGTCAAGTGTGTGACGTGTTGACGATGTCAAAGTTTTGTGAATTCAGTGCCGCAGGTGCCATTAATGACACTGTTTTGCGGCGAGGAGTGTTTGTTTGGAGCAGCACACCAATTCGCAAACAAACATCTCACAAAAAAATGAAAGTAGATGAAGACAAAAAGATAATAAATGAAATAGGAAGATGCTACTACGTCGCGTGACGTTCGGTTTTTAAAGTTGCTGTAACAATGTCACAGAAACTGATAACGATTCAACTGAATTAGCACAAATCTATTTTTAATATTTTTCAAATTCACCATTACTCAGTTTTACTATAATTTACAACAAACTTATTGTTCATCATTTCGTGTACAAATCGAGTTTAAAATATGACGTAGGTACGTAACACATTCATTATTTTTTCCTAACTATACAAATGCCGCAACGTAATCGTTCAACTGCATGGATATCAGCTGTGACATTTTTAGACTGAAGTCATGACTTCTTGAACGATTCAAAATGCTTCCGCTTTATTTGTTCTCGCTCCTCCGGCCATGGCATTTCAGGAGTGATGCCTTTAGTTCTTCGGTCAAATGCCACAGAGTTCTGAAATAGGTAAAAACAATTGAGCGCTATTTCTCCGTATAAACTAACATTGAGAAAGCTTGTAAGCGAACCCACTCCAGGTGATTGGTAAGAAATGTGCTCCACCGACAGAGCCACGACAGATTTTCGTCTTCTAGGATTTTAAGATGTTAAATTAACGGTGAATCTCCTAACATTTTTAGTGGCGGGATAAGATGCCGTGAAAGGTCATGAACTTGGATATCGTGGACAGCTGCTCACCCAGAATTCTCTGCAGCGATTGTAGTTATGAAAAGCAATCTCGCAAACTTTTCGGTCATAATTATTGTCCTCCAAGCATCGGTACGATTGCCGCATCTCCTTACTGCAGGGATTCTTAAAGTCGTCGTCAACCTTTGAGGCTCTCTTGATGTTGTCCTGCCTTTCGTCCTCGCTTTTCGACCGCGGGAAATCGGCTGTGTTTCTGTTCATCTTTCTGGGGTTAGAATTTCTATTCAAGTTAATAAATTAGTTCATGAACTTCGTGACGATTTTTAAATGACCCATATCTTCCACCACCAACGAGCAGACGACCATTCTCCCACTAACAGCAGTGATGTTTTTTAAAAAGTTATTTTCGCCCTAGTATTCACGAATTCTTATCTGGTATAACTGACATTGCGCAAATTTGACAAGAATCGGAGCAAACCATTAACTACTCGCTTCAATAAAATCGTCCTAACTAAAAAATATGCGATGAATTATGCCCCCAATGTGGATAAAGCTATTTCGTATGAGAATTAATTCCGTAACACGCCACTTCAGTTCTCTTTGCGCGATTTGTAACATATTACAAATTTGACTAATTTGCGCGCCATCACATATGCGACGCGCGCATGGAAAAGCGCGGGAAACTCTCACTCGCAAAACAATTATTAAAAAATGAATGTGCAAAGCACTAAAGAAATTGTGATGATAGGCGTTTAGATAGGAAATTTTGTGATTTTCTAATCGATTAAATTCGAGTGAAACGACAAGTTATTTGGAGTTTTAAGGCGATCTCGCGTTTCGCCTTTGTTGCGCGAGGCACAAAGAGATACAGAGCGATGCGCGAGGACATAGGACGCAAGTGCGGATGTGACTCGCTACGAATACATCCTCGCCCACTTTGGCGTGCGCCACAAAATCATTTGCGGCCACATTCTATAACGAATGCCTCGCTATCGTCGGGCCTTTGAACAGGACGCACAAAGGCGATGCGCACTTTACGCAAGGCAGCGCGGTTGGCGCCCTCTCGTCGATGACGTCACTTCTAAATCTAATCCAAACATCGCACGAAACATGTCTTCGCGCGACACATGGCATGCAGGAATTGTCCTTGAAGATCTTGGCCAAGTTTTTCAGCGCACTTGACCATCATAAAGAAATCTCGTAAACGCGTAAATGTGATACAAATCAGTTCGCGAGTGTCTGATTATGAAGTTACGGCGGTTGTCATTGCGATTGTTTGTGACGGACGCTGACAAATCGAACAACCAACAACGGGTGATTCGCGTCCCCGAATCAATTGCACGTGGTTTCCTGAGGGGAGTCCATTGTTGAGAGGATTTTTGGAACTACGACGTTTAGGCGACGACCTTTCTTGCTTGTCAGGCTGACGTGTTGAGGTAAGGTTCAAGTTGTTTTGGTCAATCTTTCAAAATGGTTGAAAAGCGATCGATCTCCGGAGAGAAAACAAAAAATGTGATCAAGATAGAATCAACTTTTAAAATGGGACTTGTTCAACCAACCCATGCCATAACTCCAACTATCAAGTTTGTTCAGTTTTCTTTGTTTACAATACGGAAGCATAGAACTTACGCGAGTGTTCGTTTTCCCCATGTTATTGTTGAAAACTGGGTTTGGAATCAGTGGGTTGCGTTGTGATGTCGAACAATGACCACCTTGATCTCTCAAATAGTTGGGTGTTGACAAATACATTACAATAACCTTTTGCATCATGGCAAATATTCTAGTTTATCGAGGCATATTGCACAATGGGCGTAAGAAAAGGCCATGGTGTGTGGTGTGTTATATGACATCACGAACCATGGTCAAGAAAGGTCATTTTTTGAAAGAAAAGGACAACATTTTAGCAGGGTATGACTTCAAATTTCATAATGTTCTTTGTTCAAAATGTGGTCTTGAGATTGACATTTTTTCTTTGTCGTTTTATGTGTGCAGATCCATCCACTGAACATGTAGTCTGACGTTCAAACTCACCCAAGTTCCATGGGACTATATATCAAAGTACGTGTTAATTACTCAAACGTTTTTCAACTTAACCTCACCCACCCTCCCTCCCCCAAAACCCACCAACACATTCAGTTATTTACTGAGTCCTACACTGATCAGTAATGTACCCACGTGGGTTACATGGCGTAACCATTAGGCTTACGCGCGATGGGTATGAAGTCGTGCTGCACTTGCACGTGTAGGAATGTGGTGGGGTGACGTCATTCCGCGTTCGAATTTTGCCCGTGTCGCTCCACTGGTCGTCCGTCACCGTTGGCCACAAATTTCACGTGCGCGCTACATGAAACTCTGACCGTTTTTATTGGGTCGTAAAAAAGCAGCGCGCGTGCTTTGTTTATTGGCCATGTTTTCCTGGTACAATGAAAGCGGGCGCAGAATTAATGGCCGCTTGGGTTGCGTCTGGCGATCGGCAGCGAGCGGTTTGGCCTCGAACGAGGGTGATGGAAAAAGCTGCGTGCTCCGTCCGTTCGATTCAATGACGCTGGGGAAGCAACTGCCTTTTAGCGCGAGCGCCATCTGTCGTTTGGTGGCTTTCGAATGCTGGACGCGCCATCTGTCGCGGGCGGGCAACCCCTCTCGATTTGGGGGCCGCTTCTGGTGTGAGCTTATGCCATTTCATTATTTCCTCATTGGCGAAAACCTAACCTGTTTGTTTTAGAAGTCTCAATTTGTATTTGTTTCAACCTATTTAAAATGAGAAATTCTAACGAAAACATATAAAATCACATTTTCACTGGTGATGTCATGGGAAATATTCCGTAAAGCGTGAGAAGTTTCATACATGTTTGCTTAACTTTTGAATTTTGTAATGTTCGGAAACATTTTTTAAAAACCGATCATTTCCATTTTGCCTCTGGAATTTGAAAATAGTAAATACACAGCTGGCTCAAACGGCTGCCCCCAAAGTTTGCACTTAACGCCTGCAGCGCACTGAAACCATACGAGCTTCGATGCATTGTGGCGAAACAATCATTTGGGGTGCGGCACAAACGGATTGCGCGTCATTAGTAACATTTATTTAAAATCCAGATAGTAAGATAGTTTGTAAAAATAAAAAAATGCAAATTTATTTGTTACCAACGATACATTTACCTCGGCGTGCTTTTTGTTTTTTTTATAATTGCACGTCATTGTTTTTCTTCGGGTCACTGAATTAAATGAAAGATATTTTCGGCAAATATTCCAATGAAAATATGACATTTTTTTTAACGTTTGCCAATTAAACTTTTTTTTTGATGGACCGAGTGCAAACAAAACCATCTAACATTTACAAATCCAACATTTGTTGATTTTCTATCATCGCATTTCTTCTAGCAGCTTATTATTTGGCAATGTCAGTGAACACATTTTCTTCTCGATGTTAAAATTATTTTTTAACGTTTGATTTTGGTGAACTTGGTGGTACCAATTCGTAAAATGTCGACACGACCGTGCCACATGAACCGAATATTTTTTTTTGGGGCAGGTTATTTATTGAATAAATTTAGATGGGGGTCTTTTTGTGACCGCCAGAGCAACTTATCTTTTCCCATTGTCTTGCTAATTCATGAGGAGCTACTTCGTTCGGTCGCCATGTGGTGATAATCTGGGAAGCATGGGGTGTATGCAAATGTGAAGATCGCTTATCCGAGAACTCCCGGGTTCTTCTGAAAAAAAATGTTCTTGACATGTTTCAGTTTTCAGCAGTCTTATCAGTTCCACTGCGCACATGCGCTAATATAGCTGAAATTTATTCCCAATGAGCTTTCATTTTGTGTAATGGGATGGATGGTGGCGGACATAATCGATGCCGAAATTGAGCGTTCGGTTGTTAGATTAGCGTGCTTATTGTGAGTAATAAAATGTCGTTAGTGATTGGTTTATCAAATACTACGGATATTTTGATTGCAGGTTAATAGAGATAGCGGTTCTTTTACATTAACTTGGTTAACCGATTTTATGTAATGTAATTGCAGGTAGATATTGCGATGTACTTTGTGGAGATAAAGGTGCTAATTTAAATTCACCGGTCAACAGGAACGACTAAAACACCGAAATGTGTATTCAGCTATTCAGTGAAATTATTTCAATAATTCTAGACATATTTAAGCTATATCCGAATGTTATGTACGTACTTCTGAGAGCGTACAATCTTGTCTTTTCAAAGATAGATTTTGACATTCTTTTTTAAACTGATTATTTAATGACCTTTTCAATTTGTTGCTGGCTAGAATATCATATCGCGGACAAGAGGATATAATTGATTTTTGTTCTGTAGATTAAATTGATGGAAATCTCAAAACAAAAATGTCTGTTGCCAGAAATAGAAAGCTAAATTTACGTTGATCCTTTGTAATATGCATTTCTTGGTATTTATAACTTTTTTTAATGAAAAATCATAACATATTAGAACTTTTAAGTAGATTCTTAAGTACACACTACACAATATGTATCGCCTTCGGTGTTTACTAAAGATGATTTCCCGATTCTATGCCGCCAATGCATTTGAAGATTTTAATTTGTTCATGTATTACTCCCAGCAGGTGCATATTGCCACGATTGTCCCTGGGCTCTGCCGAGGTCAACCGCGAGAATAAACCAAATAAGTAGTTCGCTCAAATCCCTTGGCCAGACAGCAGAAAGGAAGACGAACACTCAATTGCCCGATGAATTGGACAACTAAAACTGGATTCACCGGCGCAACACTACACTGGGATGAATCGGGATATTCCTCCAAAGAAGCGCAGGAAGGTCTCGCCTCCCAAGCCTGGCATGCGAGTAAACCACGGTAAGAAGGAGGCAGGCAAGGAACGCGAGGGAACCGCCCTAAAAGATAGTTCCGGTCCCCTGACCAATGTGACGCCCAACGCCCATCCTTGTTCTCAGTGTGAAAAAGTTTTCAACAGTCCAGGCAAACTGCAACAGCACATGTTCGTACACACTGGCGAGCGGCCCTTTCTGTGTAGAGAATGTGATAAAGGGTTTTCCAGCCGCTTCAAGTTGATGCGCCACACCTTGATACACTCCAATGAGCGACGATACAAGTGCAGCTACTGTGACCGCTGTTTTCACCGCAAGGACCATCTGAAGAACCATCTGCAAGTGCACAATCCCGACAAGAAGGTTTACCGCTGTGAGCACTGCACCAAGGAGTACAACTCGCGTCTCTCATTTCGGAAGCACGTGGCTGTCCACGCTGCCGAGGCTGGTGACCTGGAGTGCAAGGTTTGTGGCAGAGTTTTTGCGGCCACCCCCGATGTTGTGTACCATCTGAAGGTGCACGCCGGGTCACGGGCCATCAAGAGCCCACACGACAAAAAGTTTCAGTGCGATTTTTGTGAGCGCCGCTTCTTCACTCGCAAAGATGTAAAGCGCCACTTGGTGGTTCACACTGGACGTCGCGATTTTCTTTGTCAATACTGCCCTCAGCGATTCGGTCGCAAGGACCATCTGGTTCGACACATCAAGAAGAGTCATGGTGGTATAAGTGGCGCTCTGCCCCTCTCTGGGAACGGGCTAGGTGGCGATGACGACTGTGCCTGTGACGATGACCTGGATGGTGACGGTCACTCGGACTTTGCACCGTTTGATGATTATGGGCAAATGGAGGCAATCGATGTTCATCAAGCTGTTTCAACATCTGATCTGCTTCTGTCTGCAACACATCAGCATCATCATGCTCATGATGTACAGCCTCTGCCTCAAAATTCACATCAGCGTCACCATCAGCAAAACATCAATTCTCCGAGTCACCACCACCACCATCAGCACCATATTCATCAAAGTGAAGAGCGGGACACGTCAACACCCTTTGGCCACCTTTCACGTGCTTGTGAAGTGCCATCCCAACAGCATTGCAGCCCATCGTCAAGAGATGATAAGTCAAGGACGTTCGCCTCTATAACATCGTCACCACCACCACCGCCATCACAATCAATGCCTGAAGGTGTTCACATTACAGCTAATGGTCCTATTATTCCATCAGGGCCGGTATCCTTATCTGCATACACTTCACCGTCTCTTTCCACTTCCCTCACATCAGTTGGAGGCTCAGCTATGTATTTTCATTCTCACTTTGCAGCAGCACATGACGTCATATCACAGCATGAGTTCAAACTGTTTGAGGAAGCAGCGGCAGCATGCTGTGTCATTAAAACTGAGCAGCGAGATGGTGACGACAACTCTCTTGATTCGCATTTGAACTCAACATCGCTGGATATTAACATTAATCAGCTGCTCAACTTATTGCCTTTCTCATCTGCACACACACATCATCAGGCACACCTGCTACCACCCATCAATCACCACCATCAAAACAACCACCATCTCCTTTCTTCACACCACTTTCCTGTTATTTCCACCATAGGTGGTACTGGTAGCTTGTCACAATCTGCAAACCCTCCTCCTTCTACCTTCTCGACACCAAACTCTTCTAATTCGATTGCAGGTGTGAGACAGCCTCCAGTAAATGGTACTCCATTACCACAGTTCAATCAGGCCTTTCAGTAAGATAGAATTGCAGAATCTGTAATGCAACCAAATTCATACATACCACTAATGGGGGTTTAGATTGTGTGCTTATTCCTTGTTTTCTCTGAACAGGTTTCCCCTTCAAGAACGTTAAAAAAGTTTGTCAAACGTATTTAATACAAAGTTAGAAAAATTATTGTGTATGTCAATATAAATTTTGTAAAATTACAAACATGCTTCAACAGAATTTTATTATTCTGTATGTGCAACTGAAAACAATCCGAAGATTTTTCTGAGGCAGTGAAAAAATAATCTGATCAAACTTCTATTTTTCACTTTTTTAAATTTTAATACATTTTAAAATTATTTTTTGGATATTGTTTGCCAAAATCGCAATTTCTGTTTCTTTTAAGATTATATACTTGATTGTACAGTTACATTTTTGCATCCAAATAGTGTTTAGTTGAATTATTTTATATATTTAGTTGAACAGTTTCAATTGTCAATCAAGATGTTTTAAAATGTTCCATCAACCTCAATATGCTTGAGAAACTTAGATCTTACATTTAATTTAATTATTATCCTTGAAGATTTTATTCAGATTGAAACGCCATTTCATATTTACAAGACTGTCTGAAATTATAGAAGTAGCTTTTGAAAATATGTTAAAGATAATATTCACATAGAGAGATGTAACGTACGAGATGCCAATACACATTTGTACAACAAGCTTTACCGTAAGTACATGCAGATTAGACGAAGACTTAAAAGACAACAAATTTCGGCATTCATGCCTATTAGTGAAATTTCCGGATTTTCTTCTAAAATCCACGTACCGCCATTAACACAAGCGTTACTGCCTCAAGTAACGGGTACATTTTTTAACATTCCCATTTGTCGAAACCAGTTTGTTTCAAATTGGTCTTTATGTTTGGTATGAATACGACGTGTTTACTGTATGCCAATTCCAATTCGCCTTTAACGACTATACTGTAGAAATTACAATTACTCCGTAGTCAATCTGCAGATGTAGATTATGTGCACTTCCTTAAGGCGTCCTGAGAAGTTGTAACAATGTATCGATGACAGATGCCATCAATGGGGTTCACTTTTGTGCATACTTACTCGCCTTAAAATGGCATTACAAAATGCTTGATCAATTTAGAATCAAAACTGCTTCGTAACACACGTATGTTTCTAAAATGGTGTGCCACTAGACATCGATGCTCCTGATCGATGCTCCTGATAAGGACATGTAATATTTCTATAATGAAGGCCATTTTTACAGCTCAATAATTGTACATTTTCATTTTGAGACTTTTAATGTGCCATATTGTACATTTTCTAGTAAGTATATTAAACATATGTATCGCAACATTAAATTTTACGTCAGATTAAAATTTTATAAGATTAGAATAGCTTTCTAGAGAAACCTTTGATATTTTCGTTTGAAGTTATTCTTTTACACTAAAATCATAAAATTACTTGCTGGTCACTCACGTTTGTGATGAGCATTTCATCCTCACATAAATTTATGAAGAGAAAATTTTCTATGAATATAAATTTATTTTTTGTATAGACCTTTACACTGCATATACCTCTTAAACCCGGTGGCCTAAATGATATAAGATTTGTACGTAAAATATATTGAAATTTATTATATACTTGTAATGGAGTTATTATTGCACTCGTGTGACGAGTTATTTTGTTTTTTAGAAAAATGTTTAGCTAGCAACCATTTTGTATCGAGCTATATACTATTTCAAATTATCTTTGTAAAAGAGTTTACCTTTTGTCTTTATTTTTGTCTACACAGAAAGTGTTCAATGTAAATATCTTTGTTACCATACTATTTTGAATTTTTGTCATGCTAAAATATGAACATCCCGGTTTTGTGTGCAAAGGCACAACGTTTCTAGTTCCGTTTGTCAATCATTCAATTTTGGTAATTACTTTTGATTAGCCCAGAGCTTCATATTATAAATAGTTTATTAACAGATTTTGTAACAATACGACCTTTCGTGGCCAAGGCCGCTCACCAAAGATCTTCAAAATATACTATTATAAATGTTTTTGACCATGCTACGCGTTAGTAATAGTTTTAAGACCAGAATCGCAAACTTCTCGGTTTTCAAAATTCAACATTTGTTTTTATTTCTGTCTTATGTTATTTTTGATATACTGTACTTTATGCTTTATAAATTAGACCACATAGTTGCATAGGTTTATATTAGTAGAACCTTAATATTTCAATGTATTTTGTTTATGGCATTTTGTTTCAGCCAACATAGAACATTTATTATTTTTTTATTCTCAAAACCAAACTAAATCAAATAATTTGTTAAAGTTAAAAGTTTAGATCAAAATTACCCGGCAATTGTATATACTGTACGACATTTATAAAGAAAAGCGTGCATATAATTTTTTTTATTGCGTGAAGAAAAGTTTCTAATCTGCTGCTTTTGTCCAACGTACTCTGTATTAGCGGTTTCATTTTGCAGATTGTTTTCTTGAAAAAAGCAGCCACATGCAACGTATAAAATGTAGATAATTGGTCGAATGCCTATTAAATGTTATTCATATTGGCAGTGGGCAACTCCTCCTATAAGTGAATCTGATAAATTTACTCGTATCTGAACGGTGTTGGTGGTGGTACTTAAAATTGTTAGATCTGAATACACGAAATATTGTGTACCTTTATTCTCAGCACATTCCTTTTTCACATAATTGGGAATGAACCAAATGAAAAGCAGTAACTTATATTTTTTCTGTTTACGGTATGTTGACATAATTTACTGTTGTCGACGATTTCTAAAGTTTGCACCGCCGCAAGGTGACTACATCACGGGCTTTGACCGAAGAAATGTTTTGGCCGTGATGACAATAACTTTCGAAACGTTTCCTTATTGTCGGTTAAATTTACAGTCCTTACTATTGTAAGGTTTGAGAATGTTTGATCAGCTACAAAATATGGCGGCTCTTTCTCTCTTTTAAGAAAACCATTGAGTGACGTCGAAAATTTAAGTTGACGACGGCCTTTTGATGAGTTCGTCCATTTGCCCCATGTATTTCTTCAGCGGGTCAATTTGCTCGGTTTCCTTCTGTGTGTGCAAACGTTTGGTAATCGTCATCCACCGTGTTAGGATTCAATATACGTGCGTAGATCTGTTTCAGTTTTAATTCACAATGACAAAAAAGTGACATAGTCTATTCTAGATGTGTATGTGTTGTATCAATTTAGATCCGAATCAAAATAATATATGCAGCATGCTTGTAATTTTATAACATATTTAAAAATTTGAAATTTAAAAATGATTTAAAAGCATTTTTTAAAAGAATGCTCAGAAAATGTTTTACAAACCCATTTTTGCCCGAAGAAAAATGTCATTCATAATCCTTTTAATTGAATTAAGAGACAAAAAATGTAAATATATGTTTAAAATTTATGATTGGATGAAAGAAAAATGTTGTTAACGCAACTATCATTGCAAGAAGTGTCATACTCGTCGTATAAACGATTATTTTCTAATGTCCAAAACATACAGTACTATATGTCCTATAATCACTCTAATTATATTTAACAATGTTCATGAAGCATTGATAGTAATATTACTATGATTGCTTGAAAACCGGTGATTTTGTAAATCAAATGTGTTTCCCCTTACACCGTTATTCATATTATTATTATTCAAAAGCAATTTTTGTTGAAAAATAATACAATTTATAATTTTAATTTGACTAAATGACGAAAGGATAAGTCTTATTTTTTACACGAGCAATAGCTATAAATGACTAACGAATATTTAGATATATTCTAATGAAATTATGAATAAAATTATATTTTTCAAGATAAATTTATGACGGTGTGAAAAATTGTCAAAACCATGTATAACCATGTTTCGTACGGAGATGACGTTGCTCAATTCTTTTGCCAGTAATGCCATGAAATTTGTTTTGTTTTACTCAATTGTTGTCTTCGTTTATTGATTGTGTTAATTTTATGAACTGCCATTTCGTTGTTGATGAAATTCGTACTCTGTAAAGAAAAGTGTGTTTCTTACAAATTACTTTTAGTTGGGTGTCAAACAAATAACGTTCAGTTTAGTCTTGACAGGACACTTTCTTGCAGTGATGGATCAGAACACCAGGGTGTGTCGATATTTGCATTCGGTCGATAGCAGTGTTCGAGAATCGAGATATATGACACTTCTGACGAAATCAGTCCCAATGACGCCAAACGCTTAATTAAATATGACCGCAACAGTCGCGTGTTCGTGTTCTTGGGGGGATTTGCTTGAAACAGGATAGTCGTTGCTGTGAGCTGTTGTGGAATCATATCCGCACTTTTAGTAGTCATTCGAGAAGTCTTATCAAATAGTCAATTCGTCTCATTTCATTACACCATTGAACGGCACATTTTCATTAGTACTCCTGGATCGAATAAACAAGTCCGCGACGGGAATCGAACTCGGGGCCGTCATCACGATGATGTATTTGTTGTGAACGTCGGTTGAATGACAACCTATGAAATAAGATCTTCAGTTTAGAACCAACAACTCTTGGAAGAAGGGATCTTTTAAGCTCTGGTTCACCTGCCGTAGACATACACTGAAAATTCATTAAAGTTAAATATATGGTAAATGGAATTAATATTGGATTGGATTGGATAATAACATGCAATTGTAACTAACTGTGGCTCGGCGGTCCCCGGTTCGATTCTCGGCGTGGGCTCTCGATTATTCGAACCCGGGGTACTGATGAAAATGTGCCCCTCACACAGTGCCGAAGCACTAAGAGGGGTACAGAAACTCCTGTAGTGCTGCTCTCACTTCAGTGATTGAAATTTAAAAAAAATATCGATTGTTAGGACAGGTTATACAGTTATAGCGATACCGGTAGATATCACGCTCACATGAGCACAGCGTTCACACCTGGCGATACCTTGCTGTGAAACGTCACCTGCAATTTAGGAAATGTATTTAGGTGGTTTCGCTACATTGTACGATCCATTTGGAATTGCATGGGTCTCCCCGTGGCAGCTGTTCTGTTGGAATGTAGCTTGCTGTTCACCCGGTGATATATTTACAGATTTTCTGAAAACCTCATTTGCAAGTCGTGTTCGCGTTTGCAACATAATTCATGCCACCCTTAAAAGTTAAGAATTTTTCATGAGGAAACTCAAACTGTTTATATCCATCCGATAACGTCATCCATCAATAGTTCATAATTACGTGTCCTCAGTTGTCAAGTGTCAAAATATTTTGTGTTGTTTGTTAACTCGACTTGAAAAGTACAAAACTGTTTCATAAATTTATCTACTTCATCCTTTTTAATTTTATTATATATTATATGACACCCTGCCACTGTTCCAATATCGTGTAACCAAAACTGTATGTGTATTTGAAATATATTGTGTTTTGTTTTCAGATGTAAAGTAACAATCGATATCTATCAATCTATTCTTTATATATGAATGAATATATGACATAATTATGTTTCCTTTTTTATAGAAGATATTGTATAACTACTCTAAATATATTTGATTGCCAAGTTTGTATGTTTAATAACAAAGCGCATCTCCAAAATGCAATTGCATGAATAAAATACCAGATTTGTATCAAATTGTGTGCTTCTCTTGATATGACCTCTAGTTTACGTAATTTAGATTCAAAATGTTTTAGCAAACTATTCGATTAAACCTTAGATATCTCACCATCCATCAATCATATATCTGATTAACAACCTGTTAAGGATAAAGATACTGTATATGTGCAGAACTCGCAAAATAATCTTTTTGAAAACGTTCTTTGATAATAATTTAACAATTTTATTATTGCTATAGCATAATTCATATTTATAAACTAGAAACTGAAAATTCAACTTTCATATCGGTATAGAATACTGTTCACAATTTTTTTCACAAAAAAATATTTATATAATGTGTGATGCCAAATAGATTTGATTTTTTTTCAACTCAGGATTTTTCAACTATTAATATATTCAATTCGATACCACATAAAAAACATGAATATTGCAGAACGGCGGCAGTGAATATTTACAATATATCTTATAAATGAAAATATATCGATGACAACTTGAAATTCAAATGAGAAACGATTAAAATTATATATATATAAACTAAATTCTAAAACAAAACTAAACCTGAACTAAAACTTCTGGTCGGGGTCCAAGATTTAAAGAATAGTGAGATTTCTTGGACCAAGATTTACATTTTATAGAACGTCTTTCAGTATAAGGACAACAGAATTTTGTCAACGCGCACTGGGTACGCCCTAGATTACCAGTTGAACAGGCAGGCGTACGAGCAAATAGTCACTGGAAACGAGAGTGGCAATTTTACGTATCGAAAAACATCCTCTCACACGATCGCATTGAGTTGATCGATAGTTGATCGATAATTGATTCAGGATTCGGTGTGCATCGACTAGTAAATATACAGGTGGAAATATTTCCGTTCCCGACTACAATGATAGCCCAAAATAGATCTTTTTTGTTTTGTTTTTTTATCTTGGCCCTCTGGTGGCCTTGAAGAGAACTGGCGAGGATATAGCGCAAATGGACTTTCGTCAATGATCGATGGTGGTGGTGGCGACGTAAGAAAACCCGTCAAAGATGTCCGCTTCCAAAACACTGGCACTTATCACGCTTTGCATCGAATGCCCGATGGAAGCTAGAATAGAAGACACAAAAAATAATCGTTAGGAAAATGTTAACCTGAAAAACATCATTAATCAGTTGCTAATTTCAGGAGAGCACGCAAACTGTAAAATGATTAAAAATAAAAATATGTATTTTTTAAAATAATTCACCAAGACATTTTGCTAAAAATGAACTTATAAAAAGTATGGGTCCTAAGTACTTCAAAATTTGTTTCCTCAGAGGTAGCGCGTTCGCCTCAAAAGCCCGTGATCGCGGTTTCGATTCCGGCAGACACCTTCGGAATTTTTCGGGCGA
>JAQGBY010000885.1:0-35347 GCA_034698785.1 Mycogona germanica
AAAAGTCTCAAAAATGAGACCTTCTCTCATAAGATATATTGGATTATCTTAAAAGATATACAAATTGTCTTAAACGATATTTAATCGAAAAATGAGACCACACATTTGTCATTTTTAAGATATCATTTTTAAGTGTGTGATTGAGAGGGCACGTTTGACTTTTAATACGCTTATTCGTATCGCTCGCGATGGACACAATCTCAAAGGAAAATTTGCACAATCTTAACCACATTTGAAATCTCTCAAGCAACTTGAAGCTCAAGCAACTTGACTAATGAGAAAGATTTTTGTCAGAACGTCTGTGTGAATTTAATCGAGAAGCATGAACTTTGCAAAGAACAGACGTCGGTCTGTTCGAAACTACTGTAATTACCAGTTCAATCAGTCCGCCACTCGTGTTCGTCTGTTTCGTTGGGTCTGTCCCGAAGTTCATGTTTCTCGTTTAGCTTGAAGCATGCTTACCGTTTGACTAGGATATTTCACTCGAAATGATTGGTAACAATTACATGACCATGCAATATTGATAATTACTATGTACACCTTGCATAAATGCTTATATATATAATATGTCCATGCAATTTTAAATGTTAGTGATATTTACAAGAATATCACATTTTCAACTCAATATCATATAGAGATTGAACAAAAATTGAATACATAATTTAATTGCAACTAAGCTTATGTGTGTGGCCTATACACCAACAGCTTTTTTTATTTCAACATACAAACAGCTACTACAAGTAATGACTAGATTATGCCAAGTCGCTGTAGTGATTATACATGTTCTGGTCACGTTTAGAAAAGAAAAGTCGACGAATCGAAGATCGACTTTTTAGTGGTTTGCAAATAGTTAAGTGAATTGAAAATATTTATAAGTTTATTTTCCAAGGAATGCAGATGGTAAATTGGACAAGCGTTGAATGCTACAGGTCGATAAGTGGCAGGTTATTTGTGGATATTGTTGCCATTATGACCAAGTGATTATTACAGTGCAGCAGCACTAAAGACGTGGAATGTTCAATGTTCTTGGATTTATCTTCAAACGTTTCATTTAGAATTTAACGCATCAAATACTTGTTTTGTTAATTATTAATTCATGACCATGAGCTAATTTTATCAAAACTTTGCCATTTTAAAAATACACACACCTAGTTAATATAACGATTATTATGGTCGAAAATTGGTCGCCTAGTTCACTTTGCTGAGAGCTACTGACAAAATGGGCCCGTAATCTCTTGTGTCAATCTTGAAGTCACTTTTCTTATCTGAACGTACCCTTGACTCGCCCACCCGATTAACGTGAGTATTGCGTTGACGTGTGCAAACAAGTAAATATTATAAAATATATAAACAAGAGCTTGTTTAAATTAATTAAACGGCTTTTATATTTTAATTGCTAATAACGAATCTAGTTCGTCATGATTTTTACTCCCTATACTGGGAATGCCAGCTGGGAAAAACCCAAGTGCAAACGAGTTTTTACAAAAAATTGTTTTCTGTGGTCATAATTGGTGATTATGTTGTACACGTATGACATGGTTAAACTAAGATATTTAAATGCTAGATAAGCACGCTTTTTTTACACCGGAGAATTGCAGATGTAATTTTCAGTTTGCACGTTTATTTTGGTTAATTCTTTATCTGTTCTTTATTCTACATTTGTTTTCATCTATTGGATCTATTGTAAACAACCATTTGTTTCTAGTCAGTGCATGTCTAATGTATTGGCCGTTTAAATATAGAAGTATTTAGCGCGCACAAGCTGAGCTGCATAAGCTGTATAAGCACCAAGATATACGTTTTACTTTTGGGGTTAAAATTGTGTTTATTAGATAATATATATTTCTTTTATTTTACACAATGCTATTTCTGGGTTACTAGATAGCATTTATTTAGCGACATTCCTACTAGTTTATCTTATGGTTTTGTTTTTGCTTGTTCCTTTTGTTTTCTAGTTGCAACAAACGCTTTTTTTCCTTTTATTCTTTTTTTTTTCCTTTGCGCTGCCCTATTTGGCTTATGCAAGATAAGTTTTAATGAAATTTCACATGAGTATTATTTGTCATAGCAATGAGATATACACTATATTATTTTCATAAGTTTCTTGCTTTCAGTGTTACTAATGCAATCTTTGTGTAACTTTACTTTAGAATTTGTTCATAAGGACGACTCGGGTCTCATAACCAAGAAAATCACGACTTTGGATTACACCTCTACAGATGGACAGGAACAAGTTAAAGGTAAGTCACCTCCACTCACTTTTATTTCCTAAATATTAGTCATATCCATAGGTGTTTTAGGGTTTATGGTTTTTTTTAGAAGGACTGCTGTTTGTCAGAAATTAGGTGCGCGTCAGGATTTTTAATATTTAAAAATATTCCTAGCTGTATTATTATAAGCGAATTTTACGTATGCAACGTTGCAATTTCGAATTGTCATTCTATTTTGCGAATGTCGGTTTTTTATCCCTATATTTAGAAAAAATCCCTATCCCTATGTTTAAAAAAAGCAGTTTTCCAAGCTGCTCAGAAATAGACAATAATCCGCACTGCGAATCGTTTGTTTATATTCAATTCATAAAAACAATTTGCAGCAAACCTATTAGATATCTCTATTTGCAGCGATAACATGTCGCATATGTTGATTAAACCTTGTGCCACCTTGAAAAGAACAATTGATACAATGCTTAGTTGAATTGAAAAATATGGCCCAGCCCGAGCCAAGTGTTCGGTTAACAAAAGTGTGGACAAAATTTTTACTAGACATTAATATTTACCATTATATAACTAACAATTATAAATTGGTAGTTTATCATCACATGCAAGATTATTTATTCGTCATGGAAAATCTAACTTCCCCTGGTTTAGTTCTGATGTTCTGACATACTCATTAAATATTTTTTTTCATAATGAGGATATGAACATCAATAACGGTATCGATACGAATTTGTCATTTTATAAGGTCATTAACTATGAGATATACATACATTTTTTATTGGATTCAGATTTCAGTTTACCTGGCTATTATATTCGTATGTCATAATCGAAAACTGGTGATTGGGATGGAATTTTCTCCGCATTTGTTTTTTTTGGGATTTTTGCCCTATAACTTTAATATTGCAATAGATGCCATCTATAACATGTGTTACTCGTAACTGAAAAATCAGTTTATTATGTGTCAACTTCATCATTCCTTGTCTCACGATTGAATTATTCCCATGTCAAATTCATCCACCCTAATGCGTTTCCATTTTCAGATGATAGTTATACCGTTTTTTCAACCGTTATAACGCGCGCTTTATACCAGTTAGCCTCAAATGCACCGTGCGATATGATCATTTTAATATATTCGGCGCACCCAATGGGAGTGAAAAGACTATGTACAATGTTTAATTATATTCAGTATGGGATTTTTTATTTATACACAGTTGATTTCTGTTTTGTGTTCAAACGCACGAAAACTTTATATACTCTCGATAGAGTGATTATTTTGTTTGGTTCAAGTTGGAATTTACTGTTCACGAAGGATGTTCCACTATTTTTTGTATTATTTGACTATATACTTGTTCATGTGACGCAAACGACATCGACACAATATGATTTTATGTTTTCCACTGGTAATCAAATGGTTGTAACCGTTTTGATAGAACATTTGACATGGACATGCATGGTTGTGATTGTCTATTTGATTATGTTGTTTTGTCTGTTTGGGAATGATTTAAAGGAACAGTCATAGATTATACTCTAGTATGTGTTCGCTAAATTTCCCTTTAAGCAAAGCACAACATGTTAAACTATTCATATGTGCTCGTAAAATTCAGAGGGTAAAATCCAACAGTGCTTCTGAAGTGGCGCAGAACTGATAACATGTGCGTCAGTTATCTTCGATAAAATGGCAGTTGTAAAAGAAATCCTTCGTTAGCTTGTTTTATTCATTATTATGGCATGCACGGAGTTTCATATTATTTTATTACACTAGCACATACAATCGTTTTAACATAATATTGCATATTATTTTCAAATACCTAACTTCAATGCTGTGAAAGCTAATTTGTTGAGACACGTAATTGCGTTCCTGAAAGAAACCGTCAAAAGACACATTACTTATTTAAAAAAATTAAATTTATTTTTAAAGGTTCTTTCTATATTGCAACAAATCGTCACTTTTGACATGTTCCCAAGATTCTTACATTTTTATGTGTTTTCGTTGCGATGCATTATATATTTAATTTTCTATTTGGAATAACGACAAGTCTTTCAAAATATTCTGCCATTACACTATATTTAAGGTGACTCGATCTTCATACAAATACATTATTATGATTGTTGCATCCAAAACTAGATTTGTTATTGCAAGTGTTTTTTATCTGCCGCACATGTAAGCAGAAATGGTGTATCTGTGATTTGCCTTTATTTACTGACGTTTATTTTGGTGTGACGTTCATTTTGTTTCGTTTGATATTTTATTTTGGGGCAAAAGAGATACGTCAGTTAGGTGCAGGGTCCGCTTTTGCGTCACTAGGTTGATTCGACAAGGCCCGTTTATGAGCGTATATTAACTAATTCGCCGAAGGTGCATGAAAGAGAGATGTGTGGTCCCATTGAACTCGAAAGATGTATCCATCTTCGATTTACACCTATGAGAAAATGCAGTGGCGTGTATGTTTTTGTGTATGTGTGGAAAAATTAATCCCCCTTCATCATCTGACGTGGCTGTAACATTTTCATCATCTCTGACATGGCTGGTTGGTATGACAGAAATCTATATGGCTTCAAATTGGGGACAGTTTACTCACTACCTCCATTCATCCCCTAACAAAAAACTTGGCATTACGTGCACCGTCAAACTTACATTCTGCTGATACCTGTCACTGTGTCCTTGTCCTATCTAGTGTCATGTCCACCGTTAGGATAAACTTTCACTCTCGATTGTCCTACCCGTCACTCCTCAATCCCCAGTCATCAAGCAATAATCAATGTCGACATCACGTCTTTCGGACATGTATTGCGCATACAGCTTAGGCACATAAAATGTTTTCGTATATTTCTTTTAGCCAAATCTGAGACAGTGGACGAAGCGAAAGGAGTGCCTGTCCCTGCAGGTATTTTACAATAGCATTGCTTCAGGCTTGTGTTGGTTGAATTTTGAGTTGTGAATAGTTGATTGGAGTTTTCTCTAGTATTGTGTGTGGGTTACGAGTACGTCTGGCCAAATAACCTGAACTTAGTCGCTGACTCTTGGCGAAGGCATTATGAGATAAGGACATGGTGAGACCAATATTGTGTGACCTCCAGTATGGAATCTATAACATGTTATAGATAAAAACTTGTCACAAAAAAACCGATACTTGTAATAATACGATTTCATCCACGATTCCATATTAAATGAACTAGAAATCAGAAATCTCATTTTCTTGCTGGGGTCATGATATTCTTTTGACATAAATTTGGTATGGTGCATACCAAATTTTAAAATTATTCCTTGTTTTCACAGTAAATTGATTTATTTAGCTTCCCAATTATGACAAAGCGGCGCCTATGGTCATGTTTGTGCCACAAGATGCAATTGAGTGTGTTCTATCATACAAACTCTTTTCTAAACCTCTAAACTTGCTTATTTTTCTAATGTGTGTAACAATAATTCGTGTGATTGCGAGAGCATGTGATTTTAATATAACGGCTTGTCAAGCTTGATAAGTTGCCGGACATGTTCATAAACACGTTTTTGTAATATCATTTTCTATTTATCCAGTCTTCGATATTTTAGTGGAAATATTGGTCGCTACGTGAAAATAAAACAATTTTTTTATTACAATGACATAGTTAAAATTCACAAGAGAAAATTTTGTACCCAATGTAGGACGGCAAGTGTACATTCGCATATCACTAACTGGTTTTTTGATTGTTTTACTGCCAAAGATTGAATAATTTGTGTTCCATATCACGATATATAATCTGAAATTACAGGAATGTATGCCTTTTCTTGTGTGCGGATAAAGTTCAGCAAGTACCCTAACGGTTGCTGCCCGCATGCGCTCGAATATGTCCTATTAATTTTACTAAATATTCTACTGAAAAGGAATACTAACTAAATGCCTTTTTCGTGTGCGAAAAAATATTTAACCTTTAATTTGTTGAAGATATTCCCAATCTTATATTGCCCTCAATACATCAATGAAAAAAATATTTTGAATTTTGATCACTATTTTTGGCCAGCGCGATTTTTTGAATTTTGTGAAAAGAAATTATCTAGCATGCGTTTTTTCAACATCCATGTCCAGGTTGCTGAAATGATGCTTGCCACATCATTGTTTGAAATATGAGGCAAATAATCTTGTACACATATATTATGCACAATTATTAATTGCACTTAAATTAGAGTCACAAATAATTTTGGATCACATGCACACGAAAAAATCTTGAGAATTGGAAAATTTGCGTAATTTTAAAATGTCCCGGTTTGTTCAGCACAATTTGTTATTCATAAATCATTCCAAGTATGCATATGTTAAAAATTTGATAACACGTACACCTAATATCTACATATTCAGGGTATTCACTCATGTTATCGCAATCATTTATATTAATTATGGAAGGATTCTAAAATTCTTTGATTTTCTTGAAAGCTATTTTGAAAAGTAGCCACTTAAGAAAATACTAATTATCATCTAAGAAATTGTCAGAGCCACATGCACTTGTAAAACCCTGTAGTTGAATTAGAAATTAGCATATTATGTTTACATACAGCTTGCCAGCTAGTTTAGTGTTCTGTCCATGGACTTGCTCTTTATAGAATCAAAAATTGCAAGTAGCAGTCCTGGTGAAGACAAAGATGAAGGGGTAGTCGAGGAAACAATTCCGTTTCACCAAAAGAAAGACTTCTTCCAAAAGTTGGCTTCCAGCAGTCAGGAAAGTAATGGTGGCAGTACATCGCCACCTCGCAAGACAAGTCCTCCAATAGAAGAAAAACCATCACCTCCCACGCCAGTGACACCGCCATCGCTAGAGCAGCTACCAGAGGAAGAAGTGGTTCCATTTTCGGAACGACTATCAGGGTTCCGCAAGTTGGAAGAATCGGTGCACCAAGCAGCCACCCAAGAGAGAAGGTCTTCCAAAACGGAGATTACGACAACAACGCGGAGGTCGCCTGTTACTGATAAATCCGAACAGGAGACCAAAGTAACCAAGAGCTCCCCTTCCCCTCCTCCAGTCACATCTCGACCTCAGCTGCCTCCTCCTGATCTAGTTGATTTCCCACCCGCTACTGCCGCTGTTGCCTCGAAAGAGGCCCGCGTCCTGGTTAGTGAGGAGAGAAGCAAAAGAATGGCAACTAGTGATACCACCTTGGTCAGTGGTCCTCGTTTTGACATTACACGGGATGACCATCAGAGGCAATTTGAAGGACTAGAACTGACATCCCAGATGGATCCCAGCCGTGACGATTTCTCCATCACCACGCCAGATCTGGAGACGCCAATCGAAGGCCCCGAGGCGGCATCCAAGTCAAATAACCAAAAGATGATTGAAGTTACCGAACGGGTGGCTGAAGTGGCCTCCACCTTGGCCTCCACCCTGGAGAAAGCTGAGAAGTCGTCTAGTGGCAGTGGGTCACCAGCATTGGACAGAAAGGTGCCTCCTGGATCGGCAGCAAAGAAAGGTGGGTCAACTGCTTCACCCAGAAAGGAAAAAGACAGGCTCGAAGATCTAGTCATTTCCAATCAACTGGTCACTTCAATTGAAAAAATGGTCCTTGAAGAAGAGGCAAAAGCTGCATCATCAGCAACACAAGTACAGAAAGTAGAACAATTGGTAACCTTGTCTAAAGAATTAATCAAAACTGAGGACATCGCACATGAGGAAACGGAGAAATCAAAATTGCACGAAAAACCTATCACAAAAGATGTGGACGCACCCAAGGTGGTGGATCAGTTGATAAAGGATGCTGACAAGTCTATACATGTGGAAAAACCCAAGGATGCTAAGCCAAAAGAGGAAGATAAATCAAAGGAGGTCAAGAAACTGAAAGAACTTGGCAAACCCAAAGTTGAAGACAAACCCAAGGTTGAAAACAAATTAAAAGATTCCAAGCATGTTGATCTACCCAAGAAAGCGGATGACTCGAGCGAAGCAGACAAACGCAAAAAAACAGACAAACCGGATGACGATGAGCAGTCCAAACGCGAAGAAAAGCCAAGAGAAGCTGAAAAGCTAAGGGAGACCCAGGTTGGCGACGGCGACGGGCGCCCTGTTAAAGCCGAATGCAAGTTGCTTGTGAAGACATCCGACATGGGTCAGGATGCCATCGAAATTCGTTCCATCCGAGAGTTTGTGGAGACGGGTGCCAGGCAAAGTGAGCTCAGCCGCATCTTTTCGGAAGCTGCTGCCAGCACAGTTCCTGTGACAGTCACCAAAACTGCAGGCCATTTTACAGTAGATTCGACTGGCAAATCGGACCCTCTTCTAATTGACAGTGGGCTTTTAGCTCAAGTTATTCCTTCCACTGAACCGGAAAGAGGACCTCAGTCACCACCGGCCACAGAGCCTTGTTTGGGATCAATTTCCATTGCTTACGAGGAGCCACCACATTATGACGGCAAACAAATTACAAAAGCAGCCACTAGCATCGATTCTGATCAGAAAAAGCCACTTACACCAACTCCTGCTCCGCAAGTCTTTCCAGATCTTGTACACCACGTTCCAGGTAAGACTACAAATATTAGTTATGACCGATTTGACAGGTATGGCAGTGAACGTTGGCAAGGCTCATATCTCAATGTGCCTGGCTCCATTGTTAGTCATGTGTACACACACACACGTAGATTAGTCATAGTCATTCACGTTGCTAGTTGTGTTATTTTTTACTGACTTCCAAATGATGCATGTGGCTTGTGACGCAGCTTTGAAAATGTCTGTTGTCTGGAGAGAAATATTTTTTCTTTACATAATCGTTAAACAAGTCCAAAATGTGTGTAATTGCCAATTTTCAAAGAATGGGCACGATGGCTTTTGAGCGTCTTGTTTTCAACGATATGTAATATATTTGTGGGTTTGTTAGCAAAATTTTGTGTTTTATTTCCTGCATTTCAATATTCAATTTTACCACAATTTCTAATATGTACATATATGGTATATAAATGGAAACTTTTGTGTTCACAAATTTCTATTGAGAGGCAGAGGTGGTTTTTTTTATTCTCAAGCGATTAAACTTATATCGTGTAGGTTCACTGACCAATAAGCGATGTACAAAAAAGCATGAAACTATCCTCAGTGCCGAACCGATCGCGATCTATATGCAAACGATCTATTTTGTTTTGTTGTTTATGTTTGTACCACTAAACGCTTCTATAACCTATAAGTTGTAATACCGTATCGTATCTTTCTTTTCTTTTTCCTCCTCTTTCTTTCGTTTCGTAAACATCGCCAAGTATCATTTGTTTGTGTTTTCCTCGATTAACCTCGTTGGCCGAACAAACGAGTTACCACACATTCATTGAGTCAGAATGCCAATGACACAAACAACAACGTGCGTGATATTGGCCATTTTAGATCTGAGTTGCGCCAGCGATCAATGATCATTTACCATCGTTGTTCGTCCCCCTCCCCACAAAAATAAAATCGACACCCATGTGTGCACGTCTCATATTTTGCCCTGAGCCAAATCTCCTTTGTCAATATTGACCTTGCAGCCGATGACTACAGTTCTAGTGGTGGTGGTGGAGGTGACGCGAGTAGTGTGCAGCCGGTACTCGCCACCATGGAGCAGCGGACCTCTGAGCGCGTTGCCCAAATCAAAGCGGAGGCTGCCGCAGCCACGGCCGACAGTGGCGCCACAGTTGCCAGCAGCACAAGACTGATGCGCAGCCCGGGTACAGACGAGTCGGCTGACGACCGCGCGCAAGTGGTGGACCAGATTCTATCGGACATGGCTCAAGAGTATGCAGAGCAGAGCGGTGTCGGCTCTCGGGTGGAGGTGGAGCTGTCCGAGGTGCGCACCGAGGACGAGGCCCCAGAAATAGAGGACTTCATCATGTCGCCCATGAGCGAGCAGCGGGCCCTGGTTGACGACAAGAGCGACGAGAGTAAAGCCTCTGCATCTTCTTCGGACGAGGCAAATGCCAAACGACCCCAGCCTCGTGACGACAAAGACGGATCAAAGATAGACGATGGCAGCGCTCCGGTGGCGTCGGGCGGCCCGGCTCGAACCGCGGACATTGATGCCACTTCGGAGTCATCACCACGTCATCCGACTGGGGATGGCGAAATTCGCGAGGCTGTGCATCGGCCCATGATCCTTGACATTCAGACTCAGTCGTCACTGGAGGTGGAGGTGGGAAGTCGGGAGAGCGACGAGTGCGCTCTCTCGGAGGAAGAGCGAAACGACTCCTGCTCCTCGGCCGAAGGTCACATGGAGTTGCTGATGCGCAGTTTCGGCAAGGATCTCACCGACGTCACCTCCTGCTCGCCCAGCGGTAGCGGCGCCGACTCTGGCGGGCCCGGAGCGGGTGGACTGGCGGACATCACCGAGGAAGAGAGCATGCTGGAACAGCAAGAGCGTCGTCTGGTCACCAGTGAGGCCCCCACTAGTGACGAAGGTACACCATCATGTGCCTCCTACTCGGCCTCACACCCATTGAGAGCACGGTTGTTGGTTGATTGGCTGAGTGGCCGCGCTTGTAGCTGTGTGTATCCGAGCATATCCGACATTCAAATCACGGTTGCATCATTTCCCCATTCCCCTCTGCGCTATGTAATCAATGGTTTGGCACTCTTCGCCAGCCTCGCTCTATCTCTCATCGTGAACGTGGTTGCCATTGCGCTCTGCTTGATTTCCGAATTCACTTTTTACGTTTTGGCAACTCGCTGCCCTACATTCACAAACGGGCGCCCGGCTCACTGCAACCACTCTTGGCTACAACATTTTGCACAGTTTCTACGTTTATCGCATTGCTGGCTGATTTAATTAATTGTTTCGAACGTAAAGTTTTCTTATTATCTTAATTTATTACTGTCTTTTAAAAGAATTGAAACTGAGAAGAAAGAAATCGGCTTTCATTGCAATTTTTAATTATTCCTCACATTAAAAAATAATATCCTATCTTAGTGATATATTTTGGAACTTCTGATTAATTACAACAAATGCAATATTTAAGAAATAAAGGTTTACTTTGCGTTTTCAAACATTGTTATACACTACTACATGGCATATCACGCACACCACAGTTCGAGCCATGGGCATGGCTTTAGCAAGTTTTTGCAATGCATATGTGCTTCGAGTTTATGTACTTTATAGATTTCCAGTTTCACGTATGTACCTCAGTGTTGCAACACTTGGCAATTGCTGTTCTGTTTTTAGTTGGCGACAGGTTATGCTTCCGATTTGTAGTTCCTCTGCATCTATGAATTTTGATTGACAATCACCGTGTTTATTTATAGTTTGGCCTGAATTGGTTGATCACATTGGAGGCACATGGGCATTTTCAATTTTGATATTTTGTTGTTATTGAGCAGACGTATTTTATTTGGTTTCCAATCCCTGCTTTTGATATTATCCATCATCAAACTGCAGTTCAGCAGGCAATTATTTGAATTACTTTTGTATACTTTTTGAGTGTATCGCTTAATATTCATCCCTATTTTCAGTGTATTTGTTGGCTGTTAAAATTGGCTTCACTCCTTTGTTATATATACAACACATTTCTCCAATTTCTATTCATCCATTTTCACAGATCACACGCACATTTCGGGGAACATACAATATTAATGCTTGTATATGTTTTATGATTGTTTTGTAATTTAAATACACGGAAGTTGTGAATTATTTCAGAAAAATGAACTTGAAAAGAAATTCAACTTATTGGTATTTTGTAATGATTTGGGGATTATGTCTGATATAATTATCATCACGCCATTTTCACAATGACATTTTCGTTTTTAATGTTATGATCAGCTGACAATAAACCCAGACAATATTCTTTTCGCAAATCTTTCCTGACACTATTATTCATACTCGACCTGAATGATTCATTCTTTGCATTTTAATAAGCAGTTAATTTGTGGCTGAATAACACTTTTTCTAACACCTTCACTCGCAATATTTTTACCTTTCAGCGCATTTCTATTCCTCCCAGTGCATTTTTGTTACATGTAGTTCGTGATGTCACTAACAGTATGACTTTGTGTGTACCGTTTGAATTGAGTGATTAGAAAATGTACTTCGCAAATGTATATTGCAAAATAGCATTGAGTTGGGCGCTGTAATCATATTCTTTAGTTCAATGCGGGAAACCAAGAGTGGACATTTTCATCAAGGTGATATGATATTTCGTGTATACGGAGTAATTGATCCGCTGTTGGTAAATTATGAGCCATTTCGAATCATTTTATCTGTTCTGTTTAGGTTGTTGGGGAAGCTTTATTATGGCATGAAATCCATATTTATATTTCTTTGGTCTTCACGATACGAATCAAAGAGATTTTCCTCATGGGTATATGCTATTGTCAGGCGCGCCATCCATCTTTGCTACGACGATAACTATTCGCGGAGTATACAAACTGAATGTCATTTTGTGTTTGTCGTAGGTTCTGCTTTGCATGTGATTTAGGCGAAGAGAATGTATTAAGTTACCTATTAAGTGTGTTTTGACTTGGTTTCCCAACGTGAAGGTATTTATTGTGATGTGCTGCCTGTACTCTATCAATTTTGAAATTGTCAGTTTGATGATATGAAAACATTTTTTTAAAGTTTTCTTTATCACTCATCTTATCTCAATCGGAATTTTTCAATTTTCAAAATTTTGCTTTGAGCAATTTGTAGTAAACATCATTAGACGCCTTTCGTTTGATTCGATGGAATTGTTTTAAAAATATATTAACTAATTAGTGAACTGAAGCAACACATTTCTAGTTATTTTCGCATTTGCAATACAAGTAAGTAAAAGTGATTAATCCTCATTTGACCATAGGTGATTTGATCTTCGAAAAAAGACTCGCAGCACATTTCACGTTTTGGGAAGGCCAAGTCGGGTCACTTGTCTCTTATTGACACGCGCAGAGAGCGTTTCAGGAGGTACCCCTACCGGTCTCAGTGTGTAGACTATCCATTTTCAGGCCATGTACCCGAATTGTATTACGATCGTGACACTATCCCGGAGAACGAACAGCGCGACGACATCCCAACAGCCGCCATTCACCACCATATTGATGACGTGCCGTCTGTCACTAGTGAACGGGGGGGCGCTGACGCTGACGTTGCCGCCATGACGACCCCGCTTCCGCATGACAAGGCGGATGACGCACGGCCGGCTGCTGGCCAGGGCAAGTCACTGACGCCCAGTCCGTCCTCTGTGGACGTCGGACCGTACAGCGTCACCGATGTCACTGATGATCCGGCAGGGGACGACCAGCACCTGCCGGAAGTGCTGTCGGCCGGCATCGTCACCACGCCCCTGTCAGAACGACGTCGCTTTCCCACGTCCACCGCCACTGCCTCGACGACGTCACCGCCCGACATTGTGGTGGTGCACGATTTTGGCGAGCCGGACGTTGGTGAGGCGACTCGCGAGGCTGATGCCGCGGTCGGAGCAAGTGGCGCGCAGGAAGGTTTGGTTACGGAGCCGGTCGATGGCGAGGAAGATCTGTTGGTGGATCGACGTCACTCGGCACCGGACATGCGGCACACGGCGGCGGACACTACCGCTCCGATTCAACCTCCACAAGGTATACACATCGGTGATCGACAATCACTCATTTCTTGCCAATATAACGCAACCTATTCATAATTAGCCCATCTAGAATTTTGAATGCTTGGAATCACACATACTACTTTTAATATTACAATGGGCGCTTGGCTTTGTCAAATCATGTAACTGCTCATGTCCACTACTTATATTTATTATTGTCTGCGCGGTTGATGTGTGGTTGTGAGGTTATCCGATTGGTGTTAGACTTTTTTTGATCGGTGGCACAATGTAAGGGGATCTTTGCATTTGAGAGAGATGGTTTTCTCTTCTGTTGTGGTGTGTTGCGTTGATTTCGCCGCGAGGTACTTATTTATATTTGCATTTTTGGCGTTTTTCAACGCCTCTGCCTCTCACGTATTATTTTATTTGTTTGTTCGTTTCGTTTTTGTTTTGTTGGATGTGACACAAATGAGTTGCAGTCGTTCTCGACGACTTCTGTTTCGGAGAGTCAACCCCAACTTTGTCCGACGACACCCGATAACGAGTACACCGTAGAAAAGTATTTATTAAAATAATTCACCAAATGGTCCGCTGATTTGATATGTGTGCGGTAAATATAAGCTGTCTTGAGCATGTCGATTATTTGGAACTGTGTGATCCGTTCATCTATTTCACCAAAACGAACTGCGGAGCTGTAGCATTTTTTTATTGATCAAAATCCATGCATGTCCATGTGTGTGTCAACAATTATTGCTATCGATTACCAATATCGTTTTGTAAATTTATAGAAATTAGTGATTTCTTGACTTGCCATATTTTGTTTTTGTGTTTTTCTGTTTACTCATAATGGTTTCAATTTGTTTGCATATTTGAAGAAACATTTTTTATACTCGTTTATTGGGCGCATTTTAATTGTGTGTGCAAAATGAAATTATTTAATAGCTCAATTTAGTAGTTCAGTTTGTTTTCCATTTTTTTTAATATCAGCTTGGACCAATTTGTTTAAACATTTCTTATCTGCATGATCATTTGCAGAAAGCGATTATGTGACTGTTCAGAGTTTTATTTGACTATTTTGTTATAATATTGTCACTTATTTCTATAATGAATGCTAATGAATGCGTTTCGTGTCGTTTTTTTACATTTTATTTATTTTTATTTTTTGCTTGCTTCTGTGTATTTAAGGTGTTTCACATCCCGCCAGTCCCGATATTCCCACTATTTTGATTGGTGACCAAAATGGTGCAGCCACAAAGGCATACACCAATGGCAAGGCACACGTGCCAGCCGACGGGGAGGCTTCCCCCATCTTGCATGTGGGTAAGATGAAGGCCCTGGCCAGCAGTGGAAGCTCTCTGCCACTTAGTGACGATGGCGAGGCCTGGCCACCAAGTGGCACCGACTCACAAGAGCACGTTGGTGACGGCCATTTTGAAGATGGCGGTGCAGCCTCTGACTATGAGGTGGAAGCAAGATGGCCGCCTACCATATCTGTTACGGCTGCTCGTGACGGTAGTTCCAGCTCTACCGTCTCTGATGCGGCTGGCACTTCCGAAGACGTGCAACAAAGTCAGGGTGATTACGATCCCGAATACCTAAACTATAGTGAAGGTATTATTTATTTTCTAAATTGAGCTAACCTGCTCACTCTTTTGTGGCCTTTCTATTATCGCCTTGGCACCATATAAATCTTTGGATGGGGTGGCTCTATTTGGTGTATTTGTTTGAATTTGCTATTTTTAGTTATGTGCGCACTCTGTCGTTTGCTTTAGTTGTGATGCAAAAGTGAATTTGTTTAGTTGTTTTCTGGATGGCGTTGCTGGTTGTGAATGGTGGTTGCTTACTTGGTGGTGACATTTATTATTGGTGACGGGTTCTTTGGTTCTTCTATGCTTGTGACTATAGCGTGTCAGAGCAGCCAATGTAGTCTTGGATGGAGGTACATATACTGTATATGTATATTCATCCTGATGTCTTATTTATGTTTTAAAGGACCTCTTCTTTTTATGCTATCGTGTGGCCATTCTTTGTTTTAAAGTATAGCTAGGAATATTGCTCAACAAAATATGGGATGTTTCAATAGTGTTTCTAATGCAAATACCATGTTTACCTGCAAGCATTTCTGAGGATATGGGATAATATTAGATAACAGGGGATATGTGTGTATTATTGTCATGTCAACTCGGTAACATGATTTCGTTCTATTTTATTTCAAGGTTTAGCCATACATTAGCATAACTGTTTAGGTTTCAAGATATATCTCGTGTTCTAGTAGATATATGCAATAGATTTGTCATACTTGCATGCAATCAGAAAATCGGAAAACAATGTAGCGTTTATTTATTTTAATTATAGACTTTGCATGTCTTGGTATGTAATCAGTCTAAAGTTGAACAAATGCAAGCCTGAAGATGCATAAAATGTTAAATCGTCTAAATCTAATTGCATTCAAAAAAGTTATTACTTTTTAGTGCCTAACTTGTCTGGCCCTACTAACCGAGCTGTCCTTACTAACGTTTGTAGATAAAGTATCTATTGTGGATCTTCAAGTCGTAGCAGAGGATCACGATGCGGAAGAGCAAATTCCTCCTGGTGGCCCCCTACCTAGTGACCCTATTTATCGACTTCCAACCAGCACAGACACGGTGTTGAGCAAACTGTCCCCACTTGAACCCATGTCTAGTCCAAGTGTTGAGCAAGATATTTCTCCACCTGAAGAGTTTCCCTCTGGTTTGATTCCACAAGATCAGGTGCATGTTGGAGTATCGCCAACTGAGGACCTCTTAAAATCTTCTGCTTCACTTAATGCAGGTAGCAGTTCTAGTATCGAGAAAAACAAGGTACACAGTGCAGCAGCAGCGCCAGATATGTTCGGTCGGGCAAGGGAGTTCAGTGGTGTTAAGAATGAAGGGTTATTTGATTCTGATGGGTCGTCAATGATTGACTCTACCCACACTCAAGAGACCGTTTGTTCAACCAGAGATATCAGCTACGACATGTATGGAGCACTTCCACCTCATCTAAGTCCTGAATTCCAACCTTCAGCTCCTCCTCATCCTCTAGATGAACAATATGAGAGTGTCACTCCTGAACACACCACAAGTGAAATATCTGACCGCAGTGACACTGAAAGCACACAGACATCTGCAACAACTATAATTCATAGGCCTGAAACAGATTTGTTAGGGAGATTTCGCGACAGAGAGCATGGAGATGTAACCTCGTCATCCTCACTGGCCGGGCTTTCTGACAGGGAAGATAGCATCGACCTTGAAATTTCAGGGAAGACAGAATCTGCAGAAACATCACAGGGGTTAAGAATGATGACGGATTCATCCTCTTGTAGCATGTACTCATCGCTTCGAACTGAAAGCACAGAATCTGAAAATGAACTAATGATTGCCAGTCAACAGCAACAGTCAATAAATATGGCTTTTGAAAACAAGGCTTTTGCCGGAGTTGAACAGATTGATACAACTGGAGCAGAACGAAAAGGTAGCAGCAGCCCATTTGAAGTTACCAGGGAATTATCAGAACAGTATTATGAATCTCAAGTGCTGGAAGATGAGCAAAGCCATGTAAAGACAGAATTTTTTGAAACTGGTTCAGTAGTAAAGGTTTGCTCAAAAGAAACAAAAGATGAATCTGGAAAAATATCGCTAACTTCCACTGCTGAAGTTGTAACATCTCAGATTGAGCAGAGTGATAAAACTGTCGCAAAGCAAGAAAGGATTGACCAGCAAATAAGGTCAGAAATATTCAGTCGTGAACTTGACGAGGCCATTGAAACTCAACAGCAGGAAGATAAAGATATTTTGTGGGGTCCATCAAGCATAGATGAAAAAGCAGAACAGTTTGTTGCTCATCGACTAAAATCAGATATATTTTCTCAAGAAATGGCTCAAACTATGGATGACCATTCTCCTGAACAAAAGGACCTTCCCAAATTCCCAGAAACTGAACCAGTAGTGGGATCCGCAACAATAACTCCTACTAGAAGTGCTTCTGAGATGCCACATGAAACTGTTTTATGGGAAGTTCCAGTACAGGAACAACCTGTACCAGATACATTTGAAACTACAGAAGAGATACCAGCCCACAAGCAAATGATAGTGGAGCGAGATGAGGATGAGGAAGACGACTCTGAACCAGAAACAGCCAACATTGAGGATGTTGAACAAACAATGTTTCCTGCTGTAACAACCAAAATAACATTAGATTTATCAAATCAGCGTGATGTTACTCAAGAAAAACTCAGTCCTCAAAAAGCAAGACAGATTGCGGAGGAGATTGTAGAAGAAATTAAAACAGAAGTTGCTCGACGGCCACCGCTGAAACATATTCCATCCGAAATATCTGAAGAAGATCTAGTAGAAAGATTTGGTGGTTCACCAGAGCAAGACATGGTTGGCGGAGGTGATCGTCCAATCACTTTTAAATTTACTCGTCAATTGTCTGATGACATGAGGGGCAAGTTTACAACCACTGATACTTCTAGCATTGATATAACTGACGAGGAGCTACGTGCAAGCAGTGATGAATTATCTCCTGTTGAAGAGCATGCTGAACGCCTGCAAACAATGAAAGTAGAAGAGATGATGAGGCGAGAAAGCTTTGTTAAGCTAACAGAAGAAGAGGAACAGCATCATCAAAGTGAAGACACCGAGTGGAGAGCAACTCGACATGAGGAGATATCTGATCGTGAAAATACTGAATCAAATGAAGACCAATATCAAACTTCCAGAAAATTCAGAGAAGATTCATTGGAAAGATATGAAAGCACTGGCCAAATGTTAGCAACTCATGTCGATTCAGAATTTAAAATAACTGAAAGTGGCAAAGAGAGACGAAAATCGAGTAATTTTGAGGAAGTATTAAAAACGTTTAAAGATAGTACAATTGACGAAGAGTTTCACAGCTTAGAACGAGACAAGGAAAGGCGCCAAAAACAAGAACAGGAATTCCAAGAAGTAGTGAAGATGAGACGTGAACGAGTGGAGCAAGCCCGAGAAAAAGATGCTACTTCTTCTCAGACTGAAAAATTGGAAGAACCGGAAAGCACAGCTTCAAATGAGGAGGTCATTGATCAGCCTGTGACAGATCAGAAATCAAAAATGGCAAAGCATTCAGATCAGCAGCGAAATGGTGACCAAGTTGAAACGGGGTCTAGTTCTGGAGATAGCCATTACTATTCTGCAGTTGAAACTGGTAGCGGTCAAACATCACGGGTAACACCAGGTTCCAGTCGGCCATGTTCATCCGATGTGGAAACATTAGTTATGAGTGGCCATGGCTCATCCGAGTATGACACCTGTGTTACATCAGAAGATGGTACCTATCAAACTGCACCGACATCACAAGAATATCTCACTGCAGCTTCTTCCTTAAGTCAAAGTTCGAGGGATTCAATGCGTTCTATCGATTCTGAAAGCTCTGGTCACTTAGGAAGCATTGAGATTTCATCAGAAGCCAGCGAAACATTAATGGCGTCAGCTTTTGAATTGGAGAGGGATACTGAAACACCAACTATCGATGATGACAAATATTTCGCTTTGGAACAGTCATTCAAAGAGCCTTATGAAACTGAAATTCCTGAGCATGTCATTCGAGGTGAGCGAGACTTAGGAGACACTGAATTTAGGGGTCACAAAATGGATAAATCATCTTTTGAAGCTGCTGATTATATGAATTTGCGATCAGAAAGATCTGTTCACAGTATGGAATCTGCAGATAGTTTCTCAACTGTAATTTCCACTGATGAGCTCACAATGTTAAACAGAGATTCTCAGTACAGATTTAACACAGACATGGAAGCAGCAGGCCCAAGCGATACCTTTGATGATCCAGGAAGTCCTTTTGAAGTTATAATGGAATCGGAATTGGAGCAATTAAAGTTTATGCAGTCATCAGAAAGCTCCACATCTGAAAGGCTAGCATCAGATATTCATCAATCTTTTGACGGAGAATCCCAACACAAAGGTCATACTTCCCAATATTCTGAATCAATGATGCACATGTCAGAATATGACCAGGATACCAATATTAGGTCAATGTACAGACAGGAGTCAGGTGCATATGTGTCAGGGGAGTGTGTGGATGACTTGCAAGATGGCCTTGCTTTTGACCATGATGGCCAGGAAATTCCAAAACCTATGAGCACCAGTATCACCACCTCCAGATCGACATCGAGCACTGATCAGCAAATTATGACATGCTCTGACATTTCGACACATACATCAACAATGTCTCAGTCTTCGACTAGTACGACTATGGATGAAAAGTCTGTGATATTTTCCCCTTGTTTTTCATCCGTAATTGCTACAGAAGATAACACAAAACATGAGATGCCAAGCGACTCTAGTACTTCACCAATACGGCCTGATGCATACAGTCAAGCTAATGGACCCGTGGAGGTGGAGTTTATCCCTGAATATGACGCAGGTCCAGAAGATGGATACCCATCTGTGCCAGTGACAAGCCAAGGATTTGTTGGTTCTGCCATTGATGAAACAATTAGCAATGAGGGTCCTAGTAGCTCACCTGTACCAAAAGAGAGTGACACAAAAACTCAAGTACCCGATGTTGTGCCAATTCAACTGTCAAAGCTGACACCTGTAAAAACTGACATTTCTGATGATGATCTGTCTGATGTTGACTCTGAACAAAACGGTCATGAAGAAAGCAGAGGTGCAAAAATTCAAGATGCTCACCAATTTCAGTCAATGCATTCAGAAGATGAAATGGCATTTGGATATGAGCATTGTGCTGAAGAGTTGGTCTGTTCTGGGTATCAATCATCAAGAGATGCTGCTTTAGAACCATGTATTAGCCAGCAGGAATCAGATTTAGATAGACCCGAATCTGAGCTTAGGGATTTGGATAGTGGCAGTCGACCTCAGTCACATGCAGAGTCGGATTCTGAATTCAGACCTTTTTCAGAATTGCAGTTCTCAGATGATAGGCCAGACTCTGAGCTTACTGAAATCATGAGACATATGGATGCATCTGAAGATAAAGATATAACGGAGGAGATTGAGAGACCTCCTTCACCTGAACCATTGGCTGAATATGAGATTAAAGAAGATTTTGGTGATGCTTGTGGAAGTTCTGTTGCAACACCTTCGCCTATAATCAAGGCTGATCACAGTAAGTTTCATCACACAGATGTATCATCCCCAAGAGAGAAACATGAATTTGAGACTAGTGAGCATTCTGCCAAGGAGAAAAATATGCCACTGCTTTCATCAGGGGATATTCCAGACATAACTGTAACTGAACACAGTTCGCCCACTGTTGATACACTCCAGCACTATTCCTCGGAATCTGATAAGCTAGATGATCCAACAGAAATATCTTCAAAATCAACTGATATAGTTTCGTCATCAACAATTGCTGATGTTCCAATTCCATCAGCTCCTGAATCAGAAAATATAAGTGATTCTTTCGAAATCGTAGAGAAGTTTGACATTCCTGAAGAGGTTTCTCAAAAGTATACAACACCAGATCGGCGAGTCGTGGAGCCAACTGATTATTCAGCAAGAACCTTGGTTGATAGAGAAATTGTTCATCAAGAGGAAGAGGAATTTGTACAGTCATTTGTTCCAGTAAGTGTTAAACCTATTGGAGTTCATTATTATCCTGATGATGTTGGTAGCAATGAGAAAAGATTAAGTGACTCTTTTGAGAAGGGAGAGTTGGAAGAGCAGGAAAAAGAACTGAATCAAACAGACAAGGAAACAAAACCACAAACCGAAACAAGAGAAAGAGACACCAAGTGGATGGAAATGCAGTTTGAGGAACAGTCACATGTGCATACAAGAAGCAGTATGGCAATTGGTAGTTCATCTGCTGATGAGGCCGCTGGTTACACCTATCAAATGGACTTTGAAAGAGACTATGAGGAACGACCTGAATTTTTTGCCAGAGATGAAGAACTAGAAGATATAATTGAAGAAGGTGAAAAGCAGGAGGAGGAAGAAGAAAAAATTGATTTGACTCATCTGAAAGAATCTAAGTCAAGCACACCTGAATATGATATTCTGGCTGGTCGAAAATTCTTCAGCAAGAGTGGTGAAAATGACGATGTATCCATGTCATCTTTACAAGAGTTTGAAAGTCTGGAGGCAGCTATTTCCCGCAATGATCGTCGACACAGTTCAGATTCGCAAGATTCATTGAATGGTGGCACTGGCAGTGGACGCAGACTTCACAGTCGTAGTGGTCAAGGTGATGATGCTTCTGTTTGCTCCTTGCAAGAATTTGAGCGTCTGGAGCGAGAGTGTGCAGATGCTGAGAAAATTGAACGATTAGCCCATGAAGAAGCAGCACGTCTATCCGAAATTGAGGAGGGCCATGAGAGCCAAGCATCAGAAGCCGAAAGTCAAGAGACATTATCTGATCATGGCCCTGACAATGACAGTGATTCTGATGATTATGAGAAGCGTATGTATGAAATTGATGAAATTATCAAACAGGCTCAGTCAAATGTGGAGCAGTTTGAGGTTGCTGAAGAATCTGTCAAAAAGTCAATGCCAGATGGTGCTTCCTCGAGAATATCGAAAGATATGAGTAAATCTAAGATGGACTCCAGTTCTGTTGGTAGTGGAGACGCAACTGAGAGTAGTCTGGTGGATAAAACTCCCTCGCCTGGTGATGACGAGGACGATGATGTGGATTTACTTGATGGGAAAGGTAGCTTAGATCCAACAGATGAGCTACCCATTCAAATACAGTTAGCATTGCAGCAACAGGAATTGGAACTGCAAAGGTTCGAAACAACAGGAGCACAAAGCTCAAAACAATCTGGCACATCTTCATCCACCTCTACCATTGATAGAGACACTGGAGGTGTTCTTGGTGGAAGTAGAAATGATGCTGAAGATTGGGAACCATCTCGAGATGGTGACAATGTAGGGGAAGATTGTGACCATGATTCTTTGCAAGGAGATGGTGGACAAGATTGTAAGGAGGACTGTGATGTAGATTCCCTGAAGGGTGATGAGTACAGGTTGCCTGGCGGAGGTTCTGATGTTGGTTCATCAGGTCGGGAGTTTGATCGAGATTCCCTTTGTGAAGGACACGCTGGAAGTCGATCTGGCGGAAGGAGGAGTGGAGGAGGCGACACAATGGCATCTAGTACTGATTCTTTGGAGCCCACAAGTTCCACGGCAACTCATGCCACTTATCATTATGAAACAGACTCTATGATGTCTTCAAGTTTTGCGAGTATGCAAACTTCGGGGGAAGAATCAACATTGATGTCTGGCATGGACACGCTTGAAACGGACCAGCAAAAGGTGCTCCAGCTACACCAACAAGGTCAACACTTTGGTATCCCTTCAAGCCCACCTGAAGCACGAGGAAATTTTGATGACACAGGATATGGTGGCAGTAGCCGATTAATTTATATGGAGCATGACACATCGAAGCAATTCATAGACAATGAAGGAAACGTCCATACCGATAAACCATTCATGTTAATAACTTCCTCAACTACTGGTACAACCACCACCACAAGCACCACCTCTGATGCAACTGCTACCTCCAGGTCCGTGACAGATGTTGAAGGAAATCTTAGGTTTGAAGAGCAAGTTCGTGGCATTAGTGGAAGGATTTTCTCGAGACCAACTATCACTGCCCAGCCTCAATATCAGTACCAATTTTCTCGTCCCGAAGCCTCGATTCCATCCGCCGGAGATTCTGAGGGAAGTGATGAGTCACCATTTGTACACTCCATTCACCGATCTGTTATGCTAGAACCAGAGGTTCGCACGGTGACATTTGCTGGACCAGATGCTGAAGCTAAAATGAAGGACTTCATAGCCAAGTTTCAACCAGGTGAGGATGTGGTTGAAATGGAGACGGTGGATGAAATGGGTAACGTGCATGTGACTCGCACAGTGCAGCACCGACTCATCATGCAACCCCAGATGACCACCCTCAGCTTCAGTGGTCCCGATGCAGAACAAAAACTCCAGGAGTACCTCCAACGTCAGGCCTCTTCCTTGGAATCCCACCACCTTGGTGATGAGAGTAGTTCTGCCACAAGCACATCGAGTTCCGCAGCTGCACGACTGGGTGGCAGCGACGATGCTGACGATGCCACCGAGCAGGAAACTGAAGTGCAGGAAACGGTTGACGAGTTTGGCCATGTGGTTCGACGGGTGGTTCGCAAGAAGCGGAAGAGTGGGCAACCATCTGACGTGCACTCTGTGGCCTTTACTGGCCCAACGGCCCAGCACGATATGGAGCAGTTTATGAAACAAACCATTAGTGGGTTCGAGCCTGGCAAAGCCACGGAGGAGGAATTAGTTCGCGACGACCAGGGCAACGTCATGAAGGTGGTCAAACACGCGGTCACCACCGAGCCCAAAATCGTTACAGAAACCAAAAGCCATAGAGTTAGTGATAGGTCCTCATCCACCTCGCCCGTACTGAGATCCCCCACCAGGGCTGGAGTGCTGCCTCCAACTCCGACCCCACGTAAATCGACCACGGTCGTGACCCCATTAACCGTCGACACTAGCTCCCCCAAGAGAACCCCTCACGCTGCTAGGGATTCTCCCCCCTCCTCCCCATCGGTGTCCAACTCCTCGCACTCTGAGGACTGCTACTGCGGCCCGGAGGCTGAACCCTCCACCCAATGTGCATCCTCCGTAGGACCTCTGCGCCCAGGTAGAGACACTAAAACCATTAACTGGTGTAAACGTGTGTTTGTGAGTGTGTGCGTGACTTTTTTGAATGACTCGGAATTGGTTGTCCCCACCCCCACACATCTTTGGTTTCTACCTTCGTCCCCCCTCCATTGACGAACGACGTATAATTTGCCTACGTGGTTGCTTTGTTCAATTCTTCTAATTTTTATATTCTTTGTTCTGTCCTTAGTTTTGTCCGGAATACTTTAGTTTATTTCTTGATACTCCGTAACCAAGAGCTGCTTACGGAATAGTTTTTTGCTTGTGTGCATGAAATCCGGGAATACATTTCTTTTTTATAACCTAACGTATCTTTTCCTTTCTGTTTTTTCCTTTTTTTTTTTTTTTTGACGGCATACTGTATGTGTTATTTGCTTTTTAGTGGTAATAGTTAACTATATTTTCTTATCTGGCCTTCCGATTAGTCAAGTTTTGTTTCAGTGACGTTTCTGTAAATTCTCATATCGGTCCTAACCCGTGTGTGAACTTGGTAGTCGCAGTAATCGGTACTGCTTTTCGTGCCATCTTATTTTTTTGTGCTAAATGTTTTTATAATTTTCGATTATCGCAAATCCTTTCCCAGAACTAACCACGATCAAACTATGCGTTGCATTTTAGTTTGTTTAATTTCTGATTGAAAAATAATTTAAATTTGGTTAACCAAAATTATCTATTTAAATATATAACCGAGTCCTACTTGGCTTAATTTGTATTGTGTGAAATACAATTTCTGATTTAAACATACTTTCCAAAAAGCAACTGTGTACAACTGCGAATCATTTTTCCTATCGATACATCATAATAAATATGACATACGCCTGGGTAATTAATTACATTGTTCTTATTAATGAATACTACAAAATGACGGTTTCTTTATTTTTAGTTCGTATTTAATGCATGTTTATACAGAGCTAACTAAGCATGGTGGAGGGGTATTAATTATTTTTCGTTAACATTTTACTTCGTTGCGCCAATTTTATCTTTATACTTAATTTCATACATTTTTTTTTAAAGTTGTGAAAGGTGTTTTTTTTTCAGCTTCGATTTGCGTTCTTAACAATTTACGTGTCATCTGATTTAACATAAACTTGTTGCAATGGTTATTTATAACTAAAATGGTTATTGGTGGCTTGGATATAATTACTAATGTTCTCAAAGTGCAACCCGTTTTAAACTCCCTTTTAAATCATAAGGAACTATGTGTAGTGCTATCGTGAAGTATAAATCTTGAGAATTTCAGTGATTCGGGGCTAATCTACCACAAGCACACACTTCGGTTCTAATGTGTATTGACGACGCATTTTAGTCATGCCCTCTTCAACGAGCTGCTGGCATAAATTTAATCATGAGAAAGTATTAATTTGTCAATCATGAATTTTTGAGTAGTCTGTCTGTACGTCGATGGGGTCTATTGTGCTGACTGGCGATTCAAAAGTTCTTTATTTTTAACTTAGAAAATGTCTGTGTTTTTCGCAATTACCAGTTCAATTAATAATAACAGTAAAATATTATTAACGGACCGAGTCCGCCACTCGTGTTCGTCTCTTTCGTTCGGTCTGTCCCGAAGTTCATGTTTCTCGATTAGAAAATGTCTATGTCGACTAACAATAGTTTCACCACAAAAGTAGAACTACTATTTTTTTGTTTATAATGTGTTGCACTTCACCACTCACACTGCATGCGGCAATTGTGTGGAATTGTGGTTGGACTTACTCGCAATTGAATTGTGTCGGTGTGTGTTCCCGGTGAGTGTCTACCACTACTGTTCGCCCAGAGCACCCTAGGCGAGTTCTCTAGTGCTGGCTAATGTTTATCTAACATTATGCCGCGGATTATGCTCGAAATTGTTGCTTGCTTCGCTAAAATAACGGCATCTTAACCTTAGAAACTCGAAAGTTCATTATGACGTAAGTCACACTTATTCTGGAAGCTTCATGTCATAGTCACGCGTATTCTTGGTTACGTTTTCTTTACAGTTTTTTTGGAATTGTAATAAATATTTTTTAAAGATCTTATTGGGAGTTCTGGTGTTTCCGGAATATACAGCATTTCCATAATTTAATATTCTTAGCTGCAAATAATAGAATTTCGGCATATCTTATTGGAGAAAGAATTCAAAATGGTTATCGCAGTGAAAGATGCTCTCAAAATATGCCTGATTTGAAGTAAGCCTGATCTGAAGTAGCTTTATTTCGAAATATTAATTTATTGCCCCCAATAAATTTTATTTATTTTTAAAAAATTGATATGGAAGTTCATATATAGTGACGCTATTATCGAGGTGTGCATAGATTAACTTTTGAACTAATACCACAAATATATCTTTCGGGTCTCCTTTATCCACCGGATTTTTTTACTTCATTGCTTTAAACTAATTAATACTCTTTGGGATCCAAGGACTGAAGTTAGCGCCGATTTCGCAAAGGTAATGCGGTGCATCGCTTAATAATTAATCGATTTTATTTGTAGATGGTCAGGAAACCGGACAATGGGAACCTGAAAAACGCGCCGAGTTTTATGCTGAAGGTATGCAATATATTTTTGAACATCAGTGAACGTTAGCGCGCCTTAGTGAAATGAGTTACCGATGATATATAGTAATTTGCCATCATGTGCAATGCTGGCAACGCCTTTGTGTTGTCTAAATACATTTCTTCATATTTTCGCTTGAGCAGGAGACTTTGAAGATGAAGACTATGAACATGAACCACGGACCAGTTCCAGGTATGATATTTTTTTAATATTTCTGTATTTGTACATTCGTGTGTGTATGTGATTTGTAATATTCGTATACGGTATATTTATATTTTTTTTACTGTATTTGCAAACGAAGCAGAAAAATAGGGATATAATATGAATATAAGGCGCCATTTATAGGGAAAAGTTTTTAATAAAATTTATGGATAAAATTTATACACTGCAGCTTGGAAGTTCCAAGATTGGAAGTTCGTGCGATAAGCGATTCTCAAAATTAAAAAAAAGATGGACGAGTTTTGCTCGTATTCAAAAAATTGTGCCCAGATATGTTAAAATGCGTTTTGGTTTCAATCGCATGCTCTTTTGACGATACGGGTTGTCCCGCCATTTCTTTTGAAGAATCGTGACGCACCACGTGACCCGAACCGTGCGCGGCCCAGACGGCCAAGAGGTGGTCGAGACGGAAGAGTACGAAGGTCACCCCGAAGACGGCCAGGAACTGCGGCAGAGCGTTCAGGAGGTCCTGGATCGCTTTCTGCAGGACGACGAGAAAACCGACACCAAGAAACCGCACCACGACGGCTAGAAGAATCGGACAACTCCAATCGTCCACCGGTCCCGCGCCAAATCTAGGCATTTTTTATTGTCTGGACTCGAATGGGCGCACTTCGATTTGATTGAGAACTGTAATTCCGATCCAAAAAAAAAATTTACTAATGCTAAATTCAACGCAAGGGGTGGTGTTTCCCGAACACCAGTTATTCAAAATTGGCGCCCTTGATGCATGGGGTTAAATTGAACACGAGAAAAAAGAAAGATCTTCCCCTCACCGTTACATGGCTTCCCCGATAAATACTTCCCCCGCCCCTTCTGCTCCCACCAGTATGACAACATTGTGTACAGGATTTAATGATTATTCGAGCGTCATATACAATGGGCTCCCAGTGCACCTACTAAAAAAGAGTCCTTTCCCAACTCCCGCTTGTTCCAATGTTTTTGGATGTTCCCGTAAAAGTAAAACTCGAGATAGTCGCTAGTGCTATTTCGCACACTCTATTGATAAATTCGATCTAAAAACAGATTTGTTATAGTTGATATATAAGTGTGCAATTTCGAAATGGAGGCGTAAATATTGCCTTCCTCACCAACGTATTATTAGAACTAATTGTAATTTTAAATTATGATTTATTTTTTTGGAAACAAATGTCCTAGCTTGCATTTATCGTGGATAACAGTAAGAGAGGTTGCCCATCCCCTCCATCTCCTATCAGTTAATTGACCACGACTACAAAGATAATCGAACGCTAAAATCAAATTAATGCTTCCTTAGTTTTACAGCCATTTTTTTTAATCCACATAATCGAGGGCGCGTAATCACTCATAGCGCTACACATAATAATAGGTTATGATAATAATGGTACTGTAATTGCACGTCGATTGCTAAGCTACTCTATACTAACTAGGAAGTAAGTAACCCCCAACTCATAATGTTGTATTTAACCATTGAATTTTGTCATTGACATCATTTTTAGTAATTTATTTACAATCGCGGGTTTTTTTAGACATCCAATTATATTTTAGGCTGTTTTTGCCTGGTGCACACATGATTGTAACGTCATGACATTTAAATGAAGACAAAGCAAAGCGGCATTTGCTAGAGAAAGTGAATGAGGAAATGTGTATATGGACGACAATTAGCATGTCACTTCATACGTCAGCCTGTTTTTAAATGTAGTGTGAAAAAAAAGTATATATATTAGTCTCGTCATTTTATTTTTATTTGAAATGCCCGTCATTGGTGGAAATAATTTCTTTTACTTTTTGAACTAAATTCATCATCCTTCACTTTACCGAAACCGGTCGTGTAACGTGTACTAGTCATTATTTTCGTCCAACCAAACATATTTAAATGTAATTTGAAGAAGAAAAAAAATAATGTCTAGTGAAATTTTTCTAAAGTTGGCGAAAGTGGTAGTGCATTGTCTGCATATATGCCCATTCAATTTCGAGAAATTAGATGGATTATGCAAACGCGCGATTGCAATTGGAAATTAGATTCCTGTTATTCCAAACGTTTTATAGTAGACTAACATTTGCCAGCATTGTCATTCATAATTACAATGTCGATTGGTGATGGTAATTTTTATTTTGATTATAATTTTTTTGATTGGATCGATCACTCGTGGTAACATTCTTCCAAACATTATGTATGTAATAAAAACATTTATTCAGTTATCATTGTTGTTACCTCGTGGATCCCACACATCAACCCCTGGATCCCCTCGCCCCAAAACTGGGCGCGTTTGTTAATTGTCGGGATGATTAAGAAAATTGAAAGAAAAGAACAAATTAAAAAAATATATATATATTCACGATATTTGCATAATTAGGCCTATCTATACAAATATATATAAATAACTGAATTTGATTTATCAAAATGTTTATTCTGCTTTCCTGAAAATATATTATTACCACTTTCTTTGCTACTTTATATATAGCTTGATAATAACTTATTTGGGTCCAATTGTACTTGTTATTGATGTTGGATCCATCTATAGTATGACCAAGAAAGTTAAGCTACGCTTCAACAACCCTGCCCCCATTCCCTTCACTAATTGTAACGGAACATCTTTACTGTGGTGCTGTTTGGCTATTTTTTAAACTGCCCACCCCTGTCCAGGCTCGCTTTTACAAAATCTACAACTATGTCAGGGTACGAGGTATAAATATACATAAAGTGCTGGTGAAACGGAATCGTGTATTGTAGCGACAGCTCGTTCTTTAAACTAGCGCTTTCTCCTCGGTCTATATACAGTGTAGAAGCGGTTTTAAATATATAGATTGGCATTGCATGCATTTGTGATGCTGGAATCAAACCTTTAAGAGTTGGCTGGTTCCCCCCTATAACCCCTTACCACTACATATAATATTGTCCTTGTCAATTTATATATAGCCCAACCGACATTAGAGGATTCGTTCACGTCTGTGCTTATAAAAACAAACAAAAAATACAAAAAGCGGCATTTTTTGCTCTGCCCCCTAAATCTCCCCTCTTAAAATTCACGATTGCCCATTTATATAGTTGTGTTATATACCATTTATTAAAGAGGCTTCACTTTTTTTTTTTTTTTTGATGTGGTGCCTGAATTTGTGTGAGGAAATTGCATATGAATTCTAGTGTAAACATTTTATCGATTGCGACTGGGTAGGGACCACGGCCAGGTGGCTCGGTTCAGTGCTGTGGCCCCAGTACCGAATCGATCGCTTGGTCGTGGATGTCTCCTATATATATGTGGCCGATGATGTATAACAAGCATTTGGAAGATATTAAAGCATTGTTCACAAGCTTCACTACATATTTTTATTTTCTCATTTCTTGACACCGTATTTTACGAATTATGCTTTTTTTGTGATGTTGTTGAGCATCGTTTTACGAGGTAATTCCCGGATGGTGTGGTCACATTGCTGTTACCAACACGAATTACCAATGACATTTCCAGTTTTCCAGTATGCAGTTATTTTTTTGTTCAATTGGCGACTACTGCATATAAAATATAGAGAAACTCGAATTTTAACAAGAATTGAAAATATTTTACTTTGAAAATAAAGAACATGGTGGCATGGACAAGTCATTTTAAACATTTAGCACTCTAAATGTGAGTGCGGACTCCAAGCAGGTCAGTTCACTTATTTTTCTTAGACCCCTTGACCTTGCTAACAAGCCAATGCGAAGCTGGTGGTCGATCGATGCAAATTGCCCAGACAAAGCTTCGACTAATTGTCACTTTTCGTAAATATTCTGTTTGTGCGGTTTGATTCAACTAAGATTGCCAGGTTGACTCTTAAGAACTCGTCTCTTCAAAAATACCATAAACCCTTTCATTTCGAGCGCCAACCGACGTTCGTATCCGGATCGCGTTTTCACCAAATAGTTTTATTTATGCCTGTGGGGTGTCAATAATTAAAATAGTCAAAAAGCTTAAAATGATTATCCAAAATTATCTTCTTCACTACGAGGACGTACGTACTCACTCATGTTATTCGATGAACTCTGCAGCGTTGAACGTGAACGCAAATGCTACGTAAAACGTAGGACCCTGAATTTGGTGAACTCTCACCACACTTGATCGATCTGCCGATTCGTCTCGCCACCCATATTGGGGTTGATTCGCCGAAGGAGCTGGGCCATCTGACAGATTGTCTACCCACAACTGACGGAATCTTTGAGAATGGTAATGTAGTATTCACTTGCGCAAAGTTGTCGCTCTATAACCGATTCGAAAACTTGTAAAAGAGAACTGAAATATTTTAATATGCGACATGAGCATGATCAAATCGAATTTTGCCAGTGAAATTGTTGCTTAAGCGAAGTGTCAATAAAAAGGTCCAAATAACTCATAAAAACTTGCTGTGCAAGCCTCTAGTTTTCAAGAGGGCAAATATTTAGAGGTAATTACTTGCATCCCCCCCTTTTTTAGCGCAGCATACTACAACATTTAATGGAGTGCCAAAAAAATTCAGTTTCCGATTCTAGAGCAACATATCAGGGATTTAGATGTTTATCCCTAACCATGCAGAAAGTTCCGAGGTTATTATATCTATTAATATACGTATCGCTAGTTGCTGAATGTAGAAATAGCTGAGTAATAAGTATAGAAAACATAACATAAATTATACTTTATTCTAACAAAAATTATACGAGTGTATACAAATTTATCTGAATCATCCAGCAACAGATAATCACAATTTTATTAATGAAGAATCCTGTCGATATTGCAGTAATATATTATAGTCACTTTATTAAACTATGCAATAAGTACACCATAAAATAAAAGTATTGCTTGATATTTACAAAAAATAAGATTTTTCTTCGAGTGAATACAAAGCCCGGGCGCCTGAAAATCAGGAGTCCAGTCCGAAAATCAGGAATACCTGCTGCTATTGATCATATTTCTCCCGAAGCTATAGTGGGATGTGGCACTGGAACTGAATTTTCCCCAGGAACCGAAAGGAACTACTAAAGCGGTGGCGTTGTCGTCGGACGCGTATTGCAGCGCCTGGTCCACTATGAAATTGGCGCCCTCTGTCGGCTCGTGACAGCGATTCACGGCGTCGCAAATCTCCTGGTCGCTCATCACGAAATTGATTCCGTCCGTTGTCAGGATTAAAAACGCGTCCTTGCCGTGCTGCACCTACAATTAAAGTTGCAAAATGTTAGTTTCATTCACTCGTGCATGAGGAAAAATTGGCGAAACACTGAACATTCTCCTGCTTTAGGCAGGCAAGAGTAATCACAGTGTAATTAAGTCCCGGAAATACCCGGATTGAAACGAAAGCATTTCGAATTGAATATCTAATACAAACTAAGATATAGAATCAGATAAAGCTGGTTTTTATGGCGTCTCGCCAACTCGTCAAATTTCCAAGGTTTCTGTCCCGTTTTCTATGCCTGTAGTAGTCATCACTCCAATCTTCTGCTTTTTCGAATTACAAATAAAGCTGGTACTAGTAGAAAGACGTACATATACAGTTTTATAAATTTCGTTACCAAAGATACACACACTAATGAGCGATATGAAGAATTCGTTTCTTACATCTAAGTTCTACATTAATTAAACAGAAAAGTGAAAGGAAAAATAAAGGATAGGTATTGCAGACCTCCAGTTTTCTCGTGTCCGGTTGACAGCTTACACCATACTGTTTGAGCTCCAAATCGCCCAAACTTCTGGTCATGGCAAGTCGTCCATTGACGAGAAGTTGACCGATGCTGTTGGTTATAATGCGTCCTCCTGACTTTTCTATTCTTTCCTGAAAAACAGGAACTCACTTCTCAGTAACTCAAAAGAACACGTTAATCCATGTTCTCTAAGAATATCAAGCTTAAATTGGGTAAATTGGGTTTTTAGAAATATATCCGAATCAGCTTGTGCTTCTGCACTTTTTATTTAAATTGAGTAGTGGTCCCCAATCGAGGTGGTGCAGTTTTGAAACCGAGTTGACAGTCGGAGTTTCTAGTTTAACTGACAAACGCACTCGACACCAATCAAAATTATTTAAAAGGTAAAAAGGAGAGCAAAACGAATTTCGTGTAATATCTGAAGTTAACGAATAAAAATGACTTTGCTCACTTTCTCAGCTTTGAGACTGGGGCAGTGATCTGTGGTTAGCTTCCTGGCCTCTCCGTTCCTACACAAGAGGGCTCTGCTGTCGCCCACGTGACCGACCACGAGCTCACTGCTGTTCCGCAGCAAACAAACGGTTGCTGTAGTTCCAGAGGTCGCTCCTTCCGATGCTGAATCCAAATCCAAAGAGTATCAAAAAAATTGGTCTTAGTTTACATGAAGTAGGCATAAAAATGAATTACAAAATATACACCAGGTGAAAATACATAAGGAAACATAACAGAACAAGTATACATAGAAAAGCGTTTAGCTTTTTTGGCAACATAACTTAAATTTTATTTTTAGAGCCTATAAAAATTATAAATAAAATTTTAATTTGGCGTAATCAAGTTCCCCATCCTTACCCAAACAAAAGCACTCCGATCGACAAAAGATATATTTAAAAACGAAATGAACGGAATATAGAACGGAACTGCGTAAGCCAAATACGGCCGTTACAGGAAACTTTCAGACAAACAATTTAGTTTTAAATGCACCAATATCTATAAACAGTACAATTAGAAAATATAGAAATATACGACACAAACTAATAATAACAAAATAAACAAATAAGTTTAAAATGTAAAACTGACAATTAAAAAAAAATGGACAGCACACTCACACAACATTGCATACAAGGAATCTGGCGGCTGCTTACGCGACTCGTCGAACGATACCGATTTAGCGAAATCTTTGTTGATCTCCGCGAAAGCCATTTGCAAGATGGTGGCCAAGTCAGTCTCGCCTTTGGCGAGCCAGTGGGCGATGTGCTTCTCCATGCGTTGGCTGCAAAAGTCTGCGCAGGCCGAGCCGCCGTGACCGTCGAACAGTCCACAGTAGAGCAGATCGGGCACCACCTCGTTGATGCGGTAGCGGTCCTCATTGGTGGCGCGTCGGCCCACATTGGTGGCGCAACCAATGTTGGATACCTGAAAAAAAATGGATTAATAAATTGCGTCTCACAATCACAGCGCTCTAAGAAGTTCGTAATTATCGTCGAAGAAAAAATCAAGAAACATATGGACATTGACATGCAGTCTATTTTAGTTCACCGACTAAAAGAAAAAAAACATTTCAATGTAGGTCATACCGAGATCTTCGGGATTGGCTTGCCGTGACGTAGACTCTCCTGCAGCTGCAGTGGCAACTCGATGCGGTTGTCCCAGGTGCCGAGCGTGTCGAAGTTGGTGTGCGCCTGACGTTTGCCCTTATTCTCTGGATCGGTGAGCGAGCTGCTGTAGCGCCGACCCGACTGGGAACGACCGCCGCTCACGTGGTGGTCGCTGTTCCGGCACTGCTGGAGGAGAAGGAGGGGCTGACGATGCTGGTGGCGGTCCACCGTGGACAGGCAGAGTCGCTGCTGGCAGCCGACGGGGACGTGAGCCGGCAACTCGCTGCCGGATCCAAGAGCGGCGCAGGCGTGACGGAGACTGCCGGACAGCTGTCGTCGTCCGGCGGTAACAGAGATCATCACAGCTGAAATTAATCCAGAAGAAATGGTTTAAGTTAAGCAAAATCAATTGTTGCAACATCATCTCTTGACATTGCACAGACACTGCGATTAATCATAAATGATCTAGATGACGCGATGTGCAACACAAAAGCAATAACTGTAGCACTCTAATCGTGGTCCACAATGTTCGGTGCGCAAGCGCGACGCATTTGCCAATGCGTGTGTAATTGTATTTGGCGCAGTTTCATCAGTTGGGTTTGGCAGCGTGACGTTCTGTTGTCACTTGGCCAAAAATAACCGCATAGGAGCTGAGCGAACGGGTGCGAAAAATCAGGTGACGCGGAGTTATTAACAAACTCTGTAGGGAAGAAACAAATCACCAAATCCGTATAACCATTCAAACGACATGCTGATTTTTCGATTCATCGGTTGGACTTCCTGAAATATTCAATCACTTATTCAAAGCAACCAACAACTTTAATTTAGAAACAGGAAAACTGTGGCACACAAATAAAAATAAAAACACTAATAAAATCGAGCAATAAAGCCGGGGAAAATATTTTGAAACACAATTAATTTTTACAAGGCTCGTCGTGGCCCAGTTGGTTTAGTGACTGGCTGTGGTTTCGGCGGTCCCGGGTTCGATTCCCGGCGCGGGCTCTCG
>JAQGBY010000886.1:0-35338 GCA_034698785.1 Mycogona germanica
TGGTCGTTCCCCCTCGCATAATGCTTAAGCACCATGAGGGGGACGTAAGGCCTGTAGTGCGGTAGACTACAGTTGATAAAAAAACAAAAAAAAAAAATTGAGCTAATAACACTATACTATTCCTCTCGCGAATTACCAGTCTGTATACATACGCCTTGATGACACTTTGCATTTATTTTGGCTCAACGCCTCCCGAAATGCAGGCAGGCGGCTTCTTCATTCGGCCTGTCCCGAATTCACCTTTTTCAGATACATATCATCCAGACGTCCTAACTAAAAAAATCCCTCATGAATATAATGGATTAGTTCAATAAAGCATGAAACTGTCTTTACCTTCATATAATTTTGTTATACTGAGTGTTCTTTTTCTATTGTCGGAAATAAGAAAAATTAGAATGGGTATCATCGATCAGCTCAGCAGATGACCGCACGACACATCATCTGCCATCATTGCCAGGACCGATGATAGTAAATTACTCAGATGGTTGGGGATTGCAGGACTACAATCAGAATTGTGTCTTCGCAAATTTTAATTTTCTTTATTTATCTTCGAGAAAATTGTTAAACTTTTATGTTTAAACGATCTTCGTTGCCGAATTTCTGATTGTAGTCCTACAACCATCTGAGTACCAGGACCGCCTATTATTCGCGGAAGGCGCGTCAGAATGAACGGTATTACAAACTAGCGTATAGATTGTGGTTGTCGTAACGTTCCGATGATTGTCTTCACACGAGAAAAATCGCATTTTATTCTATCAGTTTTAAAAGTGGATATGCAGTTTTGCATATGTAGTTATCTATGGCGAGCGCTTTTGTTTATCATCTTGAAACATCGCATGTGCGCATAACACTTTTTTTTATAACTAATATTAAGAGGCTTCTCTACTTTTGTCGGCATTATACAAATGGCAGCGACGCATATTAGATTGTATGGCTCGCGGACAGCAGCTGTTGCATCCGCCAATGAGTGGCACAACTGGATAGTGCCGAGGGCGAGCGCCATGGCAGAAACTGCTGTGCAAAATTGACTTCCCACCTCAACCAACCAGTGCCAACCAACCAAACCAAAGAGCCGAAAAGCAAACCTTGCTGCCTTGGTACAGAGTCACAACCACCAACCAAAGTCTGTCTTATGCAACAGCTCAGCCCCCAATTTATTCCGTTGATGGCGCTCCTGGAGCTTTAAATGAGAATAAAGACCTATTGACCCGTTTGAGCTAATATATCATTTCACGATGGCTCCCAGGTGTCTTCATCGCAGTCGCACGCATCACAGGCCATTCAATAAAGGCCAACCGAGTCCGTATATAGGGGTTCAGCCGAACTGTACTCGGGAATATTATACATGTGCTGCCTATTAGAAGTCTATCCGAACGTTTGGCGTATTCCCTTAAGCCATGCGGCTACGTGTAATTCGTGCTGATCTCCAAATGGCGGAAGGTTACCGAATGTGAAGTTCGTATCCTTCACAAAACTTGGAATTGTGCATCGGTACCAGTTCGGCGCAGTAATTAATACTAAAAATTGAAAAGCAATATCCGGTTCATATTTTCTATCTACATGAATGCTGAAGCTGATATCACAAAACCTTTTGGCAATTATTGCAAAACTAAAGTTTGTCTTGAACCTGCCTCAAGGACATGTCAGTAGTAATATGGGAAGTCATAAGGAGAAGTTAGAGTTCCTTATAATTTTGCTTAGGCTCGTTACCCAGGTAGGGATCGTTGACGTGTATCTGATATCATACAAACACGGGTTTCGCGGTGTCACTTCCATTCTGAAGGAAGACACATTTTCGCGAAGACAAACTTTCAGAAAACAAATTTTCAAAATTATTTCCTCCTACTCAGGATGGCAACTTTGCATCATTTGAATTTTATTTTGTAAACAAACTTTTCAAACTTCATTTGTGTGCCGTTGAAATTAAAAATAAATAAAAGAGCATAAGTGAACAAATATGGGACAGAGCCGTTGAAAATCGAAGAGCTGGCGAGGCTCCATAAATAAATTTAATTTAAATTTTGTCCATTATTGATGTTTATTTGTCTATGTCTCTGTCTCGAGAAGCGTTTGTCTAATGTAGAGAAACGTTTTTGTTTTTTTTAGTGACAAAAAAAAATGCCGCATCACCCCGGCCACCAAATGTGGCCAGGGGATTGGGCCACCCCAAAGCATGGACTAATCCATCAGCTGTCCATTTTGCGTCAGGCATTCCGCTCATCAACTATCTGTCTAATGGTCAAAAGAATATCCGAATCGGTTAACCTATGGGCACACATGTGCATGATTATGGAAGGAAGGTACATGGGTTTTGAACGTTGACGCTGGCAGGCTCCCTTCCAAAAAACGTATTTTAGAGTTGGCATTAGCAATTTTCTGTCTGTACTCGAAAGCAAATTTCCGTCGTTTCCTTCCACACTGTAAAAAGTAACATCCGGATTTTTAAAAAAATCCTTTCAGAATCATAAAGAATTTTTTTGGGCCAATCAACTGTAGTCAGCCGCACTACAGGCGTTCTGTAACCCTCATGGTTCTTATGCACTGGGCGAGTGGCACTTCCAGTATCTCGGGACCACGCCGGGAATCGAACTCGGGGCCGCCGAGCCACAGTCAGTCAGACAAACAGTCATTTTAAGATTCCGCATAATCCCAAACGGTTGAATATGAAGGTACGATGCGTTTCAAATTGATTTTGATTTGAACATACTTGTGCAAAAGAAATTCTTATGAGTTCATTTTTGTTGAGAGGCCGATGATTGTCTCGAAAATATCATATTGCGAACCTGCATAAATGGTTAAAGACCAAATTGTAATGGTTTATTGTTGCCTGGCATTATACAAATTCACATGCCGTATACATTTTCTTTCTCTTTGTTAATTAGGAGTCAGACTAGGTTTTGAACATAGTTAGTTAGAAAGTTTAAAATATTTCTCATAGTTTTCTCATAGTTCTCATAGTTTTCTCATAGTTCTCATAGTTTTCTCATAGTTCTCATAGTTTATGAATAAATCTGAAATGTGATACTGTGATTTCTTGGAATCTATTTAGTAATTTTCCTAAAGCCTTTTTGCATGTCCAATTATTGAATCTGTTGAACTAATGAACTGATTACTGAGAAAACGAGTGACGACCTCCAGAAGTAGTATTTTAAATTAATAATTATAAATAGCATTTTTTATTATCTTACACAGCATATACGAGCTGAATATATTTATTATGTGTTGGTAATTGAATACCAGCAACATATTAAATGAAATTTTATCTAGCAAAATACACAAATTTACCAAATAGAAAATATCAGGATATTAACAAGTTTGTAAACATTATGTTTGTTATGCCTATAAGCATAATTTCGCACAGCGTGTTTAACAAATTTGTAAAATTATGAGTAGAACGAAACTCTTTATTTGACAATGTTGTCTAGACATAATATCCTTATTATTGGCGCATTCAAAATTAGTAGACAACATTATTATTATTATATGCATTTGATATACACAGTTGCTAACGAGCTTCAAGACATTTTAATACATTATTAACTCTTACCCTATTTTTTAAAAATATTAAATAGCGATGTTATTATAAAGATGGCGCTCTCATGTTCAACAACGAGAAAAATATCTGGATCTACGATTAGGTGCGCAAATGAATTTAATTTTAAAAAATGTCCTTATAAATTTTTATAAAAGGTCAAAACTAATTTCGCATACAGTATGTATCCTGAAATCTCGTCGGTTAATTAAAGTAGCAATTTAGCCAGCAATGTGACAATACAGTTTATCAGTCCTATTTTGGGTCTTTGTCTATTAAAAAAAAAAAAATGTCGACCTGTTGTATTCAGACACGACCAATTTTAGTGCTTTCCCTGCTCTTTACTATTTCAGCTTCGTTTGCCTAAGCACGGGGGAAAACCGTTTAGTTAATCCTCGGCCTGACTGCGCGCAAGCTTTTGTCGGATCAGTTGCTGCCTGTAATGGACAGTCTATTTCACACTGAATGGGCTAAATAATTCCCATCCAGTTAATTTGTTCCTCCGAAAAAGCCAACAGCGATCTAGACACACATCCAATAAAAATGCTGCTGCACCATTGCGCCCAAATCACACACTAGGCTTAATCGTTTTATCCATTTTAGGAGTCTGGCAGAGAGCGCCATTGCAATTCATGCGTGCTAAGCCAGCAGCTTCCCAGTGAATGAAAAGTATCCCGTAGATTTTGCGCACGGCTGGAGCATATCTCTCTGCGGAGGAGGAGGAGGAAGAGGAACTCTTTTTTTTTTACGACTCTGTGAATGAGCTACTTCTTGCGATGTTTGTCGAACGTTAACAGTTTGCGAGATTTCTATTTACTTTTGTGGCATATTTTGGCTGCCCCCGAACGGTGTCGGCATGAGTCAGTGTTGGCGGTGTTGTCGAAATATATTCTTGTCCTTTTTTTAAAAAAAAATCTGTTCTGGGTGCACCGCAGAATTAGCTACACATGGACGTAAAACCTCGGATGTAAACAAGATCATTAAAAACACACATGTATATTTAAATTTGGCTGGAATCGGAAATGTCCATTGAACTTGAACCTTTAAGTGAAATCCAGAATAAAGAAATGGCAATGCCCGGAGAAATCAAGGTGTCTCATATCGTACAGGAACGGGTCCCACGGGTCACCCATTTTTATTCTCAAAATAATAGGAAAGGAACGTCTGATTTATTTAAAATAAAATGGGGTTGTGCCCGAGACAGGTCGGACGAACAAAGATGAACCTTGGGTAATTATAAATATTAATGTGAATCGTCATCGTCATATCGTCAGTTCCCACGTTTTTCTTGTTTAATTTTTTCATTTTAAATAATAGTTTACTATTATTTATTAGAAGAGTTATCGCCAACTCTTGTTCGTCTTTTTTCGCCCGGCCTGTCCCGAGCACAACCCCCATTTTTTATTCTTAAGCACATTTGAGATGGGCGCAGTTAATTATTTGTCAGTCTCGTGCTCGCCGATTTTGTTCCCATGTCTCAACGCCCCCTGTTTGTAACTGCCGAATGCAGTTATTCAATGTCGGTTAAGGAGGATTCACCGTTGATTGAACAAATTTTGCCTCACACCTAGGCTGCCTAGGAAAGGGATTTTTAACGTCCCGATATGATCGTACAGGAACGGGTCATGATTTTACTTCTATCTCGAAAGATGGCGTGTGAAGGTAATTTCTCTCGCCCGAAAAATTTCGAAGGTGTTGGCCGGAACGAAACCGCGATCCCGGGCCGCGAGGAAACCCCGCTATCCTTTCGACGTACTCTCGACACCTCTACCGAAAACGGTAATTCGCGTCATATGATCAGCGGTCAGTACGAGGGTTTTTGCGGACTATTTAACACCTGAAGGTCGAGTACGACAAGGAATTTGCGTGAACGCTTGATATACGTCATTTTCGTGAGCAGGCATTGCGAATTTGACGCCGTATCGTCATTCAGCGATCACGTATCAACTAATCTCTCTCGCTCCACACGATTTTTTGGCGGACGTCGCTGATCGGAGCCCGATGACGTCAATCTTTCGTCAACGCACGCCACTTTCACACGTCAGTTTACGCCAAATTATTTTTTAAAAAAACGCTTGATTGGCAATATCTTTTTTAGGAAATACCCAAGAGAAATTCCTTAACGCGCCTTCTTTCGGAATGGAAGTAAAGCCGTGGGAGCCGTGCCTGTACGATGTCAGCTACACGTATAAGATCACTACCTAGGTAGCTTATACTAAACCTGGGCTAGGCAAAATTACCAGGTCGCCTCCTGGGGGGGTTCTAGTTCTAGTTCTGGACCTCCTTAACAAATAGCTCAGATACAACTGGTCGTTCGACCCCGCCATAGGCCCCTATCTTGGGGGACTGCTTGTGGGTACATATTGTGATTGTAATTGTAATATATATAAGTTAAGTTTTTCTGTACGAGCGCCGGGAATGACGGACAGAGTTAGTTTTGACGTGACGTCGGTCCCGGTCAGCGCCACGGCTTTCCGCTCGCGCTTGTTTGCGCCAAGCTCCCGACTTTTCTCTATGCGCAAAATAGAACCAGCGGGGGGACGCAAACAAATGTGGGGACACGCGAAGAAAACTCGACGGTGCGTGCTGAGTCTCTCTCTCTCTCTCTCCATCTCTTGAACAGACGACTCCATCATCCCGCGTTTCTTCAACATTTTTCTTCCAATTTGACCCGCAATAAAAAGATACGCGCACACGAGATAGGGGAAAGCTACAAGGGCTTTATGAGAATTGCTTGACTGGGGCCACGGCGCATAGATGCACTGTATATCTATATATATATATACATGTACAGTGCACCCCCTGCTTCTCTTTTACATGGATCACCCCTCCGTCCGCCCTTCGCCATTTTCTCCACATAGCGCGAGCGTTAAGACAGCAGTCAGGGGCTTGTATGACGACGGCGCAAATAATAAAACACAATGATTTACTGCCGGGCTAAGCCTCGCGAGCGTTTAACATAATTTAGCCAAGAAGCCCGGCCTCAACACAATGTTCGTTCAGCCTTTCCTCGTTACACTCAACGAGATGCGCCGAATAAATCAGAGCCGCGCGCGTGTGCGCGATCTTGCTGCCCCTGCGCTCTTGTCCTGTTTCGTGGAGAGTGAGTTGGTTACTCTAATTGGTCAGAGAAGAGTCGGGCAGCAGCTCCAACCGGTCCAATTCCGAATAAAAATAGGATTTCTTTTTTAAAGTTCGACTTCATTCAGTAATGGGTTTATACAAGAGTCGACAACAAGATCGTCGATAAACAACTTTTAAATCTGATCTTCGGGACCGGAAACTTTGTAACAACATTTAATTAGATAAATTAAGAAAAGATGCTGGACTCATCCAAAAGAACTGGCGACGAACGTGAGACAATTAAACCATTATCTTTATTTATTTATCTAATAAATTAATCAATAACCCCTGGCGTCTCTCACATTACTAATATTTAAACATTTAATTATTTTAATTTCTTGAGTAGTGGGTTCATGAGTTCATTCGTTTGTTTTTGTGTTTCACAAATCTACAATTTCTTTATTTCCTGAAGATCAGAAGTAAACGTTATTTATCAACGATCTTGTTGTCGACTCTCGACTCATCAATCATTTTATTTCTTTGTCATACTCGACCCATAATCGGACAACCTTTTTCAATATTTTTTATTACTGTTTTTGTTACTGTCATAGTGGACATGTACTTTGTATTTAGTTTTTCTTGCTCGTCAAATTAGTCGTTGCCACACTTGATTTTAAAATGGTTCACATGTGTTTTAATTGTTTCTTGTAGCGTTTGTAAATATCGAATCAGGTAAGATTCTGATTGCGGTCACAGTTGTTGAAATAAAGTTTTCCACAATCGCATATAAAGCAAATATCTTATTTGGTTTCTTTGTCGTAAGAAACTCGAGGCTTTTGTTATCTTCCCAACATAGAATTTCTTGCAAATGATTCATAAGAAACCTCCTTGCGTTGACACTCTACAGTTTCAGAAGACCAACTTCCATGAGTTTATTGCCCTACAGTTTTAACTTTGTTGTTAGACCAACTTCCCCATAGGTGAAGATGCGAAAAAGTGACTTTTACAGCACAGTCTCTATAGAAAACTTTTCATTCGGATCACTGGCATTTTAGCACCTTGTGAGCATAACCTACAGGTATGGGCTTCCAAAGCAGCAGACAACTCAACATACATATATCCATAACGTTCTTTTTCAAAGTATTGCTTACGACGAGTATATGCAAAGTGGAAGTTTTCGTCGAAACGATAGGCATCGGCACTTCACAAGAAACGTAAACACGGGGCACAATATAAAAATGAAAGATATGGCAGACGTACGACGGGTTCTGGAACAGAAGACAAGTAAGAAGCGAAACTTGTCTTCAAAATATATCAGTACCGACTGTTTTGAAGTTAATGACGGCGTATCTAAAAATCTAAAAAAAAATCGTCGGCGTTTCCTGTTCCACGTCACCATCCTTAATTTGGAACATTATCGTTTACTATTCGATTTGATACAGCAACTAAAAAAATAAACAACAAGTACCTATATCAACAACTTTAGGTCTTATCTTGGGCGATACTTTTTTGAAGCAAAGTTTTAAGACATTAAGCCATTAATGTCATTCAACTTTGTTAAACAGTTTCGCAACTATACAGGATGCCATTAGCCAGTTTTTGGAGCATACGTTTTAGAGACAGATCTACCCTTCATGTACCAACTGAGGAATTTTATGTTTTCGGAGAGCGCCTCAAGATAGCAAGAACATGAAACTTTTACATTTGCAGCGGTTATTTATTTTTCAAATAAATAATATAAATTATCGAGTTTTACATTTTTATTTTAGTATCGGTATTCCGAAATACAGAAGCAACTACACACTAAAAAATGATATCTTAAAAATGTCACATGTGTGGTCTTAATTTATGATGAAATGTCGTTTAAGACAATTTATATATCTTTTAAGATAATCCAATATATCTTATTAGAGAATGTCTCATTTTTGAGACTTTTTTTCGCTCTCATTTTTGAGAGATTTCAATTTGAGACTTGGAATTGTCTGAAATTATAGGGAAACGAGATATTTTATGTCTCTTAATTTTTCCACATCTCAAAAGACAATAAATGTCTTAAAAATGAGACATTTTTTTAAGTGTGTAGACATTAGTCACCAACGATTTCATTTTTGCGGAAAATAATGTGTTTATCCGTAAATCTTTGGTGAAGGTACGGTTCACATTAACCGGTTTCTACTTATGTCAATATAAGGTAGCGTACGTAGCCCCCAACACGTTCCAAAATTAAAATATCCTCTTTCTACCGTTACACCAAAATTCTAATATTAGCGCACACCGCCACATACTGCGGGGGTGAGCGAAAAAGTGGAAATTATTTTAGTCCGCCCATTTGCCGTGTGACTGTCAAAAAAAAAATACTTCACGGGAAATGATATTTCGTTTTTTTTCTCCTTCGGTGTGCAGATTTTTACGGGACACAGATGTTTCCGGTGATGAAACATTCTAGGCGCGGGGCCGAACAGTGATTGCATATATATATACTGTAGCTGGGGTATACGAAACTCCCCACACATAAATCTGGTATAATGTTCGGTGCTAAACCTTGTCATAATGCCAAAATAAGCGGTGCGGAATTTTTCGCGAAAGCCTTATAAACAGTAATAACTAATAATGCAGAGGTTCAAGTCTTTGCCAATACCGGAACCTTGTTTTTTTTCTTTTACTCAGAGGACGTCATACTCGAATGTTTCTGTGGGGGGGGGAAAGGGTGTTGAAAAATGTTGACTAATAATTGAGGTGATGCATTGGTGAGATGCAGTCGGCCTGACGATGTCAAGAATGGACTTCTTATAGCAGCGATTTTGGGGTTCGGGACGTCCTGAGACGTCCCTGAGACGTCCACGAATATCTTATTCCTCAGTCTCGCCACTTTTGAGTGTTCCCATGTCTCCTGTGAGATTATGTGACTCAAATGAGAAACTGATGAAACTGTTAAACCCATCAAAGCACAACGACTCACAAATTGATCGAGGAATCTTAATGTGAACGAATAGAGTTCCAGTACTCAATAGTACTCTTTGATAATTGCATTCATAACTTGGCACATAAGCACATTAAAAAAACATTTCATTAATTTCCGACAAGTGATATGTCATTTTTGTTTGTTCTAAAAATAGAAGAATTGTGTGATACATATTTTCAAGTTGGGGGACATTTAAATATACACTTTGATACCTTTGATACTTTTTTGAAGAAGCCAATAAGGATGAAGTCCAAGCTTCCAGTAAATGATGTGAGCATGCCTGCAATGCTTTGCTGTTTCACGAATGTGCGTTTATATTGTGGCCATAAAAATGCCATAAAAGCGTATATTTTTTATGTCGGGGGAGAACCTTGCACAATGGTTTGTGCAAAATCATGACTTTTTCGACGACTAAAGTGCCTTTGCGCGACATAATAGTTGGCAAATTTGCATTAAACAAGGCATTATAGGATAAAGAACAAAACTGCCGTTCAATGAATGCAAAAAAATATATTCGAAAAGCTTCAGTGTCCGTTGCTGTTTTAGCTCTTTTTGTGAGTTGTCAACTTACGTGTAACTAAATTTGGTTTCAATTTGAATTCTATTGCATAACACTATCCTCCGCACTTGAGTTATATAATAGTGTACTGAACTATAGGGGGGGGAGGGGGTGGGAGGGAGTTAAATTAATTTCCTTGTGATAACAGGTTCGCTAAACGGCTTCCTTATTTTTCAAGTTTTGCTTCACTTAATCAACCATGTAAGTGATGAAGCACAGCGCCATCATGATTAATCTTACGATGCGAGCGTTTATCGTGTTCCCCATAGGCAGTAGTACACCTTGCTTTATTAATTCATTTCCTGATAAATGTTCGTTTTTGCGTTGTGCACTGAAACTTGTTTAATTATTTCTTCCATGTTAAGTTAAACAAATAATTATTTTATTATGTTTAGTGTGACTTTTACTTTGTTTAATGTTTTATTTCCCCGATTCTCTGATTATTTTACTATGTGCATTTTTAGTACAGCTGCATTTATTTTTCCATTGATATGTTTTAAAGCGATTTGTTGTATTTTACAGACAGCCTTCTGAACATATTTTATTGCGATATTTGTTACTTTTCTGGTAAAATTTGTCGAAATACTTTTTCGTTGTTTTCATTTTCTTTCATGTCTTATTATTACATAATTATTTCTGAGTTTGTGCATTGACATCTTAGCTGATCCAACACATGTTCGAGAATGCATGTTTTACTTTTAAGAAGCCACTTGATTCGCTGTGTTTTACTAGTGTCGCTATCGTCGCTTCCTCACGCTACGTTCAAACAAATTATTTTGTAAATGAAGCACTAAAAATTCTATGACCTCCTCGTTTGATTCTAGACGAGTTTATAAAATAAGTATGTTAATAGATGAGAATGTTTTTATAGTCGCCGTATTTGCAGCCATTTTTAACTTCTCTTTAAGATACATATCAATGCTGCATACTGCATCTTTATCTTTTCGTACAGTTAGTGGTGGTATGTAAACTTATATATTTTATACAGTTGTTTGTAGCTGTAACATTATAAACACTGTACCATTTAGGAGATAAGTATTAGCTTAAATGTGTTGTAAACGTATAAGATTTAATGTGAACATACAGAGTTGCCTATTATGGCTTCCCTATTTGCATTTTTTTTACTTCATTTGAATATCAACAGTAGGACAAAAACATTTTTTCAGGAAAAGTAAAAACGCACGTTAATGTTTAGTACACCGGTGCTACGAGAACACTGTATTTTTAATTTTTGGTGTTTACATTTTGTTATGTTAATATTGTTAAAATCTCAATCAAGATTTCCAGGCACCTGTTAGCCTGACATTCTTGGTAGTTCTAAGCACAGCCAATCTCTACTACAATAAGTTATATTTTAGAAATGAATTTCGGCAATTATTTATTATTCGTTTATTAAAATTACTCATAAATAACCAAATAATCGCAATGAAGGTTTATACGTTTATTTTATTTTAATTTAAGATTAATCATTGTACAAGTGTTTGCCATTTGCTCAAATCTGCCTATTGTTGCAATTACATTTTTTACCTTTTTGGTCGTACCCAATCATGATAACGTTGTTGAATTGGTTGTATGTATTATAAATTTATTCGCTAGCTAAATAATCAAGTATACATGAATTTCTGTTATTTAAATGTTGACGTACGTCATACAACATGCTGGTGATGTGACTTAAGTATTGTGATAATACAATCAATCACCTGAAAGCACACTGCAAACGCTGCAACCCAATTACTGTCACACATTTTTATCTCATGAATAATTTTGATTATACTTTGATATTTGATATGAGAATGTCATTTACATACTTGTAACTTAGGTCGCCTATATTTTACTGAGAACAATTTACAAAATTAACAGTTTCCAATTCAATAAAGAAATTATGTTTGACCGGGCTAATCTTGAAATACAGGTACTGAGTTGATAAAACCAATTGCACCTGGTTTTAGCATCAGCTTTCCTTCAAACATAGTTTTTAATTTTTAACCAACCTAGAAAATTGATATCTTACATTTGTCGCGCTTCCACACGACTGGAACACTATTGGCGAAGAATGTCATATGTGTCTCAGAAATTGGCTGCCCTCTTTATTGACCGATGAATCGTAGTTTCTGCATCAGCACAAATCATTGGCTGGCTGCAATGCAACATCCTCGCCCCATTAGTCAAACAGCCCACAAATTGACCAGCCCATCTATATATAACCCACGTCCATCAGTCTCACCGCATTTTTGCCCCACCCAGGGAACGTTTACTTAAGGTTTCTATTTTAATTCGGAATCAGATTCTCAGACGCAAGACAAAATTCTGAGCAGGGCGTGTATTTAATTTATTTATAATTCCACACAGTTATTTGGATTTCTGTTTTTAAACCAAATGTCCTGAGGTTATCCTATGAGTTGAAATGTTTTAAAAGGACGATTCTGAGCCACGTTCCCCGACTCAGCCCAAATGCTTCCAGGCTGTGCTTACCATTGGCGATTGCAGAAGGAAAGAAAGAATCATCGGGTATGAATAAATAATTTACTTTCTACATGTATCATTCAGCTAGCTGTATGTTCCAATCATCCAACAAACTGAGTTCACTACGACGGCAGATTTATTATAATGTTTTTACACCTACTGGTATAATCGATCTACTTGCATTTGCGCTAGCCATTTTATACCTTTGCGACCATATTTCTGAATTATGTATGCCAACATTGAAAATCATTCGCATACGTAGGCAGAAGACTTTTTCGATGGACAAACCCCCGTAAGGATTCGTTCAGCAATGAAGTCATTCGTGACGCTGGATTTATTGTACCCATTTGTTGTTAATGTGCATGTTGTACAATACCACCAACTGTTAACGTCGCTTAAATTGGGAAACCGATTCAAGAGCTGCTCGGATTCCCTTTGATAATGTAATGTTCTTGTAGTCGCTCTATATACTCTGTGTTGCCGTTTGGCGAATTTAAGCCCCTATCGGTTCACTTCGCAAAATTCAAGCGACTTTGATCCTGACCAATTTTATATGCATCCCCGTCCCGTAATTTATCAATTCAGGCTGTTTTCAATTGACTAAATCGGTAATTGTTTACCTCTTATTGCGAGCTTCCAATTTAATGTCCCCGCTAATTTCATTATCTTAATGAGATCTGCAAAGCATGACGAAAACAGAGGCACCACAATGCATCCAAGTCCTATTTCCTCCCTCACTCACTCACTCATTCGTACGCGTGCATCTGGTTTGAGAGAGCGTGTGGGTTTCAAATTGAGATGTTCTCTTTTACGGAATGACAATAAAGCCTGCCACGCACTTGTCAAATTAAAAGATAGTCAACTCAAACCCTCAAACAAGCCATGTATGCTTCCATAACTTCATTAAAATACAAGGGAGCGTTTTATTAAATGTTAGACTATCTTATATGTAGCATATTTTGCGAACAAACTGAGAATGGAACATTCCAATTACAGACCACGAATAATTGTGAGGTTGAATAATAAGCCAAAAATAATGTGCAATATTTTCTACTGTGCATTCGTGATTTTAAAATATTTATAATCACTATGCATTCAAATTGTTCCAATGTTTCGAATTGCATCTACAAAATGCAGTATTGATTTTCTAAATGTGAGATGTCCAGACAGTTCCAATTTTATTATGGTACGTCTGAGTTGGCAATACTCCAGCAGGAACAGTATAATTCTGGTGTCAATTGATAAAAATTAATTGTCGAACATATTTTTACTTACGTTCTGACCTAGAATGTCTCGTAATAACCTTTTCGGAAGTAATTTTTAATTCGGTAACATCATTGGTAGGGATTGGGGGAGAGTAGCTGTGCCATTAAATTTGATGGCACGATCACAAGATTATTCTTGTTATGCAAACATTGAGGTTAGCGAATTTGATTAAAATGTTGTTGAAATATACAGTTTGCATATGACGCAAAAGTGAAGCGACTTCGCAAATGAACCAGACTTTAAATAGTCTGTATTTGTTCGACTATTCCAAATTGTTTTGTCATCGTGCTTGAAATTAACTTTCATCTGTCGAAAGGTCAAAATTTGAAAATGATATCTTGAAAAATTGGCTCCGCATATGAATTCTGAAGGCTTTCTCATGAACGTTTTCCGAACTGAAATATTGTTCTAAATGAATCTCAGATGAAATGTAAAGACGAGAATTTATATTTGAACAGTGTGTGTCACTTAATCGAAAACATTACTGTAAAGAGTCAAAATGAGGAACACATCATCGGAATAATAGTTTGTTGAAATAATATCCAGAAAGTGCGCAAGTTTATCAACAAAAAGCTCGTTAAAGGGTTTAAAAACAATGGCGGAACTCTGTCAGGAAACATCATAAGCCACCGCGATGTACAGCAAAAAACGCAAGCTGGATATCCTTTTGAATAAAATGAGTCAATCTCCCCTGCGTACATATAACCAGTAAATATTACATAAACAATCTGATTAACCGATAAATAAATACAATTATACCTGAGGAAATTCCAATACAGAGTGGCAGCCATTTTTCAAAACGGTTGCAAGTATGAAGTGTTCATACGTGCTTAACTTGATAAAAATATTCGATAAGTTGTCATTGCGCGTAATACTGTAATTAAATTACAGTCATCGATTATTGAAAGGCTCTTATTGCCTGTTGACAAATAGAGAGAGAGAGATGCTCAGAGTCTATCGAATCACTACTCAGTATAGATATTCTGCATACTCGAGGGATCAACTATAATCATGTTATTCTGTCGGGCCTCCATCAATCGGTATAACATCATGTTTGGCTAATGCAATATTCAGCGTAATAGTTTAAATAACTTATGTGAATTGTCGCTCTTAAATAGACTATCAGAGGTCCACTTACCAAAATTGCCTACGATTAATGGATATGATAATATTCATTGAAAACAAAGAAAGGATCCCATTTAACAAACGGGGGAAAACTGTACATAAGAATTTTATGATGGTGGGTAATTATACCTGGAATTCGGTGTCCATTGTTTGCGGGAGCACGCGAGGTGGTTGATTTACTTAGATTTTAATTTTATATGTCAAACTGCGACTTCGACAACAATATCGTCCGTTTTTACTGTATTAGTATTAGTGTTAGTATTGATTTCTGACTCTGAACAAGTGTATTTTCTACTGCATATGTGCTTGTTTTTTTATTTGTTTTATCATTGTCCAGGGCAATGATATTTTACCTTACTTATAAGGAAATTTAATAATTTTAAGTCAATATATTGCTTGTTTGTTGCGTGATGTTTATTTGGTACTATTGTACGTCAACTTGCTGCTACAGAGAAGTAACCCAAACATCCAATATGATGTAATAAAACTGTCTTTTTCGTTTTGGAAGATTGCGCGTTGTTCAGTTGTAAATTTACCTTTCTTTTAGAACAGATCGTATATTTCCAAGAAACAAATCTTCCTGGATTCTTTGAAAGCCAGACAAAAAATATTTTGTTTGGATTCATATCATATCCAGATATTTTTTTTTATTTCCCTTCACCACTGCAGTAGTCACTGCACTCCAGGATTTTTTGTACCCCTCATGGTGCTTATGCACTATGGCGAGGTACACATTTTCACCACCAGTTCACCAGTACCCCGGGATCGAACAGTCGAGAGCCCGCGCCGGGAATCGAACCCGGGTCAGCCGAGCCAATTTTAAACGTACATTCCATATGACATTAGTCATTTAGCATTTACAACGATTCATCGGAAAGTGCAGAATATTTTTAAAGTTGATAACGACGACCTTATATTTGGACACCTTCATTACGTAGGTGGTTTCCGTACCTCTTTCCGATCGCAGCGCTCTCACGCGTTCAGAAACATTCTCACAGTGCAATAAATAATATAGTATGCAGAGGTATCCTCTGAATTCACAGGGGATTTTAAATGGCCGATGACGTTCGAGTGAAACTTATCAAACCTGTCGATGTTTTTCATGTATATACCGATTTCACACCGTAATCGGTAATTATGTATATTAGTACTATAGTATTGTATTATAGTACCTGTATTATATAACCTGAATAGAAAATTTGTTTAGAAAATGTATATTGAGTTTTCAAAGACTAAAGGATTTCGATTAGTGTTTTTATAAAGAAAATAAGAACGGCAAAATGGAATCTATGGCTGACGATTTGGGGCGGCTTGTTGCAGTTTTTTTTCAAGATGCGTAATATATTTTGCCAGTGTCAAATAAATCTGTAGTGCGTCATTGGATAATTTTAAATGTATTTGATTTATGCGGGATCAGAACTTCGACTCATACAGATTTCAGATCAAGTAATAAACTTGGGCCCAGAGTCCATCCTACCTATACGTGGCTTGTCCCAGATTCTAGAATTATTTGTCCACTATTTATGATTATACGTGCGAATATAAATATACCCGTGCAATGTCTGTCCAGTAAGATGAATAGCGTAAAAATGGAACATCATTTGTAGTGCATTGTGATTCAGTCTAGCACATCGCAAAAGAAATATGTCCAGGTGTGATAACAAAACAAATCACAAAAACATCTTCAAATTTGATAACATAAAACATAAAAAACAAAAGAAAATGTATTCTATGCTTTTTTTGTCTTTGCGCATGTGTTTTTTTTATTATAAATACTAAATTGGGTGCATGGTCCTATTTTAAAAGGATCTGTATTTTTTAGTATGAAAGTTTCATTTAAATTATGAGACAACTTTTTTTAAATTCAACAATAAGGTTTTATTTTTTACCTTATTTTTAATTGACCCTATTCCATATTCACATAGAATCAAATGCAGGCGTAAGAGTACGGCGATCGATAGTAAAGTGTATCGATGCAGACTATCATTCGCGGATGATATGGCGGTAAAGACGGGAATAAGATTGTATTTATGCGACTAACTTCAGCCATCCTTACAACGCTCATGGAATATCGATCTCTCTTCGCTTATATATTTTTGCCTTTCCTAAAGCCAGATCGTTAAAGCGCAGTTCCTATAAAATTCGAAATGAGATATGCAATGTCTCTTGTGAATCTCCCAGATATTCAATTTTAAGTGAGGCATTACATACTCGAATAGTGTAAATAGTGGGTGCACTTGGCGTAGACGTAATTTGCAACTGAATCACCTTTTCATTGTACTTGTGTCGAACAAAGTAAACAGGGTTTCTACTCGCTAAAACCCGATTTAATACAAATTTTCCACAAATTGAAACATGCGTGTATACATTGAAACATACCTATACGTTTTGAGTCAGCACAATTTTGACCCAACGATACCCGACCAGGGGCCTACCTTGCACATCGTGGTACTAGCCGAGTGATGAATGGAAATTGATCCTCGACAGAAGCAGTCGCAACTGTGGTCCCATGTTTTGAGGTTTATACAACTTTGTATATAAGGAGAACGAAAATAGACGCATGTTATTCAGTGTATCGTTCGAAATGCGTTCGAATGCTCAAAGCGTCGAACAGTTTGACAAATAAACGCGAACTAATGTCGCATCCGAATACCATTTACGCTCTCAGGTTTATTATGCCTGCTGCAATGATATCCAGAATCCTTCCTTATCCACCATTATTATTTTATTTAAATAGTTTATTCTTATTTGGGTTTTATCCCTGAATCTGTTTTGGTGAACGCACATGTGTGACAATGTTGTCGCCGCTAGTGGCGTTCCGCCAGCGGCAGGGAATGCCAATTGCCAAAGTCTCAGTTTGTCGCTAGGATTGAATAAATGGGGAAATTGGAGGATTGTAGTCTGATTCTATCCGTTATTTTGACATTTTCAAATAATTTTTTGGTGATGTTTTGTTTGACCCGAGTGTTCGTTCCGATTTGCTCTCAATTAAAAGTGGGATCGAAAACGCGTCAACACAACGTCACAATGCTCGGTGTTCTCGTACTCAACTCCCGCTTACCGCGCATTTTGTATTAAGTTACTTAAAAAGTCCGATTTTTATAAATTTTTCGCATACGAATAGTTGCCAATTCAGAGTTTGGTGGCTTTTTCACCGAATAGATAAGACGAGTTCTACAGGAAATCAACATCGAAGCATGCCAGTACAGGAGAATGAATATTCGCTTTGGATTCGCAAAAATACAACATAATAATGTACCCAGTTCCATAATTGTGTGTTAGGAAAACCTTACACGGGTCATGTGTGACCTGTGTAGCGATGGCCTATGCAGGACCATCAACGATAAAAGAAATCGCGAACTTTCTGGAAGAGCAAGACGCTGTCTCTCCGCTGGAGATCAATCGGAGCGAGCTCAGCTGTGCACGCTTGGCTTTTGAAATGAGAGAACACATTTCCGGTTGTTGTTGTCATTTCGCAAAATAATATAGCTCCAGACCATCGATCGCCTCCGGATCCCCATTCCCAATTCGTGGCTTGGAGAACTGCTTCCCGACTAGCATGCAATAATACTTTATCAATGCCATCTTTTCCAGAGCTACTCGTACATATTCTAGTAAACGAACGTTAAGTGCTGGAACAAGTCGATTCGCTGATTTTACAAAATTGCAAAACGAATTCAAATACATCGCATTAATCAGATTTGCAAATTTATTTTACATTTTAGAGAGCATAGTAAGCCATCGTTCGAACGCAAATTATTCAATGGTTATCTGCAATCACACAAATGTGCTCTAATGGTAATGCTCTGGAAAAGTGCTATGAGCTTTTACACATGCACATGATGTCAAAAATATTGTAGTTGCATTGGTCAATACTGCAACAATCAGCCAAAATTTGACTGTTATGGTCAACCCGATAAAATCGCTGAGGTAGTCACAAAATGAAACAATTCAAGTTATTTAATAAGGCATCGCCTAAGTATCAATAGCGCATTTAGATTGAAATGTTTTCTTAACGCAAAATCTGGATCGTCGTATTTCTCTTGTTGAGAAGTTGGTGCAAGCATTTCTGCCAAAATAAATACCTAAGGGTAATTCAAATTTCTTTAATAGCAATTACGATTATGATGGAGATTACGCTGAGTTTACAATATATAAAATCACAAATATAGAGTAGTACACGCCAATGTATTCGAAAATAGATTAGGGATGAGCGGAATGCTGGACGCAAAACCAAATTTGCGATAAGAGTAGGCGAAACTCTTCCAATATAATAATAGTAAGCGAGAAAAAACATAGGAATGAGCCCTGGTAAACTATTATTTAAAATGAAAAAATTAAACTTTAATTAAATTAAACACAGTTTTCTAGTTTAATTTTTTCATTTTAAATAATAGTTTACAGTTATTATATTGGAAGAGTTTCGTCTACTCTTATCGCCATTTTGGATTTGCGTCCAACATTCCGCTCATCCCTAATATAAATAAAATCATTGTTATTCTAAAAAATGTCATTTCTATTGTTTTCTTGACGGTCTTGATTTTTTTTTAATTCACTGTACTGCATTACAGGATTTTCTGTACCCCTCTTGGTGTTTAGGCACAATGTAAGGGACACATTTTCACCAGTGCCTCGGGATCGAAATATTCGAGAGCCCATTAGGCAATAGGCGATTTATAGAACGCATATTAAATATAATAATTTTTACATAAATGTTTCCTTTTAAAATGTAAGGAGTTTTAGAAATCAAAATACTACTCTAGAAAACACTTATTTGATAAACGAAAAACAAAATGATTGCTCTCGATGTAACCTGCATCTGTAAAATGCGCTTCTCTTAAACACGCACTGCAGTTATATACCAATTTGATGTCGGTAGACATTTTCTTGCGTATGTTAAGAGATATATTCTATATATTTATATTTGTATGTACGAGTACATGTTTATGGAATAGAATGAGTTTTGGTTCTCCTCTGTGTGTCTCACCTATTTACCGCCGTCTCTGGTAAATTGTGCAGCTTGTGCAAATAAATATTGGCGAAATGACATGATAATGCCATCCTCTGTTTGAACAAAACATTTGCTCCATCATCAGCAAGAAAATCAACGCGACACAAACGCGCGCACCAGCCTAACTGCCTGGAGGGGGATGTAGATGATGGTTGCCGGGGACAACAACAAAAGAGCCATCAAAACAAGTCAATACATACGTAAAATCACTTTTTTCCTACTTCCTTCTTTTCTATATCTGAATGAATACTTCGTGGCGTTCATAGTTCTAGGATTTATTGAACATTCTTTGTTTATTAAAGGAAGCGAAAGGTCGGGGCAACGGTGAGGGGGGTCCCAGGTTACTCGAACCCCTCCCCCACATCTTCCTCGATTTTCTATTAAAAGAAAATATGCGAGCAATTTTATTTCGTCTTCAGATATATTCAATTTCTCCTGTCACTGTGTAATCTAAAACTTTTTTCATTTTTTTTTTCTTTCCTTCTTTCTTTTGTGTATACCTAACACACAATAATATGGTTGATAACGTGCATTTTGAAAAGAAATTGGAGTTACGAGCGCTGCTGCTTATTATGTTCAGTGTGCTTTTCAATCGTGCATTCGCCCACCGAACATAATACAACTCCCGTCTGTCGGTTTGTGCTTTACACGTTCTTTTTTCGAACTCCCACCTTATCTGAAAATGCAAATAAGCATTTTATTTTTATCGCTCGAAGATCCCGCGGTGACATATTTCGATGTGGAACCTGGGCTAACCCGATCATCTCAGGTAAACAATTCTTGAAACATGTCACGCCTTTTTAGGGTTTTCACTTGTAACAAAATATTTTTTGTTACTTATTAATTTTAAGATATTACGTACAGTTTATATTCATGAACATAGATATGTAATTTGGGATTGGGTATTAACGCTTTTTACGGATAATCTAAAAGATAAAATGGTCGCTGTCATTTATATCGCTATCTGCGTTTTGGCACTTTGCCTGATGATTCCTCTGAAGAAGTCCCAAAATATCCGCACTTCTTGCATAAAGTCTGTTTTTCGTTGCACTACTACAAATTAAAGTATCGAAGGATGAAATTATATTTGGCAATCAATGTCAGTTGAGTGTTGCGCATGTTTCGTTCTTATTGACATCTGATGTCTCGTTCAAGTCGAGATAATTGTATGATCTGTTTTTCCCAACAAGATGTACCAATGAAAATTTCGTATATATTTATAAACTAGGATTGCAGCAAAGTCGCACTTGTGAAAGTCGGACTTGGTGAATTCGGGACAGCACCGAATGAAAAGGGGGACCGAGTGGCATACTCGCTTTATATAATATTTTACTATTATTTAATTTGAACTGGTAATTGCGAAAAATACATTCAGATATGTGAATTACAAAAATGCACAAAATACGCCTGTTCGAAACTATATATTTGTCGCAATTACCAGTTCAAATTAAATAATAGTAAAATATTATTATAAAAGCGAGTATGCCATTCGGTTTTCTTTTCATTCGGTGCTGGTCCCGAATCCACCAATTCTGATTAATAAAAATGTCGAGTTCTATATTTTTGACATTCAACTTCCATGTACACAATTTGTTTTTCCAAATTAGAATTAAATTAATGAAAAATAAAATCAGTATCTCCCTTTTCATTTACACTGGATTAGCTAAGAAAGCGTTAACTTGTTCGTATCATATTTTTAAAATGTTCATATATTAATATTCCAAATTTTGGTAATCTTATTCACTTTTATTGTCTTATGATTACGATATTTACACATTTAGTGAATAGTTAGAACCGTACATGGTATTAACAAAAAATTATTTACATATGGTTAAATTATTTACACATGGAAACTAATGATTCTAATCAACTATTCAACATCAGCTTATCCATTCTGCTGTAAATTGCAACATAATTATGGAGACAACATTTAGCGAATGATTTAGACATTGCGCTTGAAAGCAGAACACGAAACGCTGTTCTAATTTGCACATGCAGAAATGTTCAGCAAAAGATATATTCAATATCAGTGTTTCCATTTTTCTCTGGTTTCTCCGATATAGCTGACCTATATCAAGTCGGATTGCGCTTGGGAAAACGCCGAGCACGCTTTACTTGCTTGTCGGCTGTAGTTTACTTCAGAACCATGCCGATATTTAAAATATATGTGCAAATGAGTTGTCATATATCACCATACTTCCAAATCTGACGGTTGCTTATTTGCCTCTCGACGTCATTCAAGCGCGATATGTAGACACACGAGAAATGAATATATACGCCTACATACTGTATGTACATGGTGTGTGTATATGCTCTATACACATTTCCATTTTCTTCAACGTCATATTTGTGTACGTTGGCATCGAGACGTATTTACCCCCACTCCCCACCAGAACAGCGACCGAATTCGTTTCACCGGCAGTTGGCATCCCGGCCCCAGTTAATCGGCATTGGCTCAGTGAACTCGGGGCATATCAGAAATCGACGCCCAATTTTGGTGGAGGGCTTAGATGAACTAACTCCTTTTCCACTCAAAACCGTAATATGCTGGAGGTAATACGTCATTGGTAAGGTGGCGACGAAAACAATGAAGAGATTTTCCAATTTAATGGGTGCCATTACTGAGAGCAGCTTAACTGTTGAAGCATCACCGTTCGCGCTGCATTGCTTACTGTCTTGTTTTTTTCTTCTACCATGCTATTTTCTTGGTGCCTGTGTGACAGTTAACTCGTACCAGTGCGCAGTTCGTGAGGCATGAGAGGGCGTGTGGGTGCACCCAAGGGATGGCGCTGGATAATGTTCCCATCACCAATGGATCACCGCCACCGAGGAGGGAGACAAATAAATTGCAAAAACGTGTAAATAGTCAATCTATTTTTTGTCTTCGTTCGTGCAGAATGGCAAAGGAGAACAACTTATTTGCAAAATCGGCTTGCACTTCGCTCAAATGAGGTGAGAGTGTGACTACCGAGGAATTTCGCAGACTCTAACGCCCCCTAGACATTCACACCGCGAACTGCAATCCACAAGTGTAAGATTTAAGGAGGTCTACGGAAATGCAATGACACTTCAATGAAGTTGCTTATCGTCTAGTCGTCCAATTTCAACTATTTCATTACTTGATAGTAGATGAGTGGAATGCTGGACGGAAAACCAATATGGCGACGGACATGTGCTCCGAAATTTACGTATGTAAAACCGGCCCACAAATCCTGATTAAAAAGTGCGATCTTAACTTACTATATTTTTTAGTAAATTAAAAAAACTATATTATTTAGTAAGTTAAAATCGCACTTTTTAATCGGGATTTGTGAGCCGGTTTTACATACGTAAATTTCGGAGCACATGTCCGTCGCCATATTGGTTTTGCGTCCAGCATTCCACTCATCTACTATCAATTTCGAACATCTTTGGCGTTTTCTTAATTATTCTTTGTATTTCATTACTTCATACACAAAATTGACATCGTAACGAGCGACAAAATTGCTGTTCGGTTTAATGGCAATGATGTTCGATTATAGTTTTGACTCATGGTTTCAACAAAATAGCGATAAATTAATTATTAAAATGTACCTGCACTACAGGATTCTATGTACCCCTCGTTTTTAAAATTAATTTTCCAGTGTGCACGTCCATTCTTTGATGATATTTGTGCAAATCTGAAAAAATATATACTCGTACATGTGCACTTAATTACAGCATGTTCATATCATTTTACAATTTCAATTACAATTTCGCTTTTGCAGCATTATTATTTATTTGTCATTAAAAACATGTTATTCCTATTTCCTTTAAAACATTTTTAATACAGCTATTTTAATGCTAACTAAATTATAATTATCATACGTTAACTAAAACGACCAGGTAAAAACTCTGCCTTGTTGAATAAAAAATGAATAATGTTACAAAAGCAAAATTGTAATTGTAAAATAATATGATCATGCTGAAATTAAGTGTACATGTACAAATATATATTTTTTATGCTTTGTACAAATCTCATTAAAGAATGTACGTGCACACTGGAAAATTTATTTTAATAAATTCAGAAGTTTTGCCCTTATATCAAGTCTAGTTGGTTTGGGGTTTCGAACTATCTGAAATCTGACAAAACGTCGTACTCCACGGTTTCACTGTTCCAATGTTGCCAAATGCTAGCCAGTAAATGTATTGAAACCAGTAGCGTTCTTGTAAAAACATGTCGCATACGTTAAAACCAAAAATAGGCTCGAACATACATGTATGTTACCGTCTAATATGTTAATGAGCGACATCCCTTTTCACAATTTCACATTCTTCTTTTCTTTTCGATTGAAGCCTAGCAACTGAGTGCAAGGCAACCCGAACGCCAAATATTTGCAGTTCTTGCATGCTAGGGATAGTCGCCAACCTTTGGATTGTTTGAGCATTATCTATGAAGAGTTGGAGTTCCGCGCTTCGCGTTTGTGTAAACCAAGCCGTGTTATCCGCAGGCACTTGGATCGTGTAGAACTGTGTTCACACACTGTTTTATACAATGAAGGCAAATAAAAAATAGTCCCATAAGGTTTTCTTTCCATTCAGCTGCACAAAAAACTATGTTTTTCTTTTTGGGCTGTTAAAAAACGTTAGTCACAACATTATTGTTGGGCATATGTGAAGGGAATGGTTTGCCAAGGTTATACAGTTTGAAATAAGTGATCAACTTAAGTGAAAAGATTTAATTGCCCTAAAGTAATAAATTCGAAAAGTAATTCTTATTGATCAATTTACATATAAATTTTAATTAAAATCCTGATTCAGAGTTCGATTCCCAGAACTGGCTCTCCTTTATTCAATCAAGGTGTAGTGATGAAAATGTGTCACTCAATTAATGCCCTGTTGCCCAGTGAAAGGTACGTAATCTCAAGTGGTGTTTTCAACATTTGAATTTTTTTAAATTGCGCGTATTCCAATTACATTCTAAACTGTCGAACAGGATTAGTTACAGTATTACACGTTTACCAATTTATTGAAAACATTGAAAATATTTTGTTGGTCTGTAACTAAAATCTGAAAAAAAAGTGAAAATTTCAAATTCATTTTCAATTTTACTTAGACATAATTTAATTCTGAATCAGAAATAGGACATAAATTAAGCAATAATAAATTACTGGAATAAGTGTTACGTAATTTTATGTACAATTCGATCAATCGATATCATCGTATTTGCATGAGAATTTATGTTTCATTTTGAATACTCTCGAAAATAAGCTTTTCGTATAATCTGCTTTGGGCTTAAAACAAATGTAGTGGAAAAATGTACTGCTTGTAAATGAATGATCTACCTCAATAATATCATTTAGTATGGTTTTATTTTCGACGCATTTTTACCCCACGGTGCTTCATTGTCATTCGCTTGATAACCCTTAAGCCCAGACGAATAATTGTTTTGAACGACCGAAGTTCAGTTGCAACATAAAAAATGATCTGATCTGCACATTTTGGAAACAACCCGCTTATACAAAATCTACTGTAGATTTTTGTCAGATAGATTTTCTTAGTTTCAGTTGCAATTTTTTTTTTGAGGATTTTCTGTGCCCCTCTCGATTGACTAAGCAGAGTTACTCAAAGAAATTAATTGTAGTCCTGCAATTCCCCACAGATTTGGTTAAGCAGTTGTATAGCTGGTTACGGACAATAAAAAATCGCGCTTTTACCATTGCAATTTCGTTTCTCCATTAATAGCTTGAGTCTCGCGTCATTAGGCCTAGCAATTTCGGTGTTCGACAAGATTTAGAGAATCTACGTACAGCACAGTTGGGTGTTCCCACCCTCGGATTTCTACAGTTGAAATTAGGGTTCAAATTTACAGTGTATTGCTGATGCCAACGCAATTTTTATGAAATGTTTATAAACTGTTTAAAGATCGAAAAACTAACCGTATATTGGATGCATGAATCATTTTTTAACTCATTCACTCCAATCCATACACATGTTTTTGATCATTTGTGCTGCACTACGTCGACAATGCAATGCACATTAATGCATATACTGTACAGTACGTGTATCCAGTAGCGTTCATACTCACACTATCTTGTTGACTTCGACTTGCTTGTTGGCGGCAATTTAAAAGCACGAAATATGTGGAAAAGGAAAAATCATTAATATGTAATACCCAAATGCACTGCTGTACGAATGCAGTTTCCGTGTTGTCACCGAGGCACGCACCAAGACATTACTATGCAAATAAGGTGTATGGATTCGCTACTGCTTGCCAACTTGAACCACATGTTTAGCACCATCAGACACCAATATTCCACCCGTTATTGGATATCGAAGCTGATCAGCCGCTATATCTACGCCCAATGTGGTGATACAAATCTCTGAAATAAATTTCCGAAGTTGGAGCAAAGCGGAAACTCAATTGGATACAGGAGATGTTACGACAAAATGAATTGTCTATTTTGCCTGCAGTCTTGAACGAGTGTACACTGAACAAATCTGTTTTGAGTTTCCATTGATTTTTTTTTCTGCCGATGCACGGGCGCCGACAAATATACAATATTCGCATAATTCGGTCAGCGACAAACATTTGTCGAGTATCACAATGGCAATATGCCAAATGTAAATGAAATTTCGATTGGGGATCAACATCTATGTACAAATATAGGTATATCGCTGCCTACCGTGTAGTAGGCGTGCCACCATCAAACTGACAAACGACTTCTGGAGCAGGCAGGAACACCGCCATGGTCACCTGACTCATGACTTGGCTCGAACGCCGGAACTCGTAGGCAACAACATCAAGCAGCAAAAAAATTAGAATGTAAAATGTTCACAAATTGAAGATTAAAAATGAAGATTTGAATCAGGAAAAATTCACATTTTTTAGAAAAACTACCGCGGTTACACGGCAGAAAAATCTGTACAGTGTTTATTACTCGACGACTGGAACGATGAAGGAGCCCAATCGCCTGAGAGACTTGAAGTGTGTGGCAATTCATGCAAGTATTTATACTTTTCAGAGTGGATGCCGGCAAAGCAAAATTTGCATAACTGCTGGACATGTGATTAAAAAGGGGGCGTCAAAGAGAGGAAAGGGCAAAGGTTGCGCGGAAGAGCCGGTTCTGCCCACAAGCAAAGAAACGCACGCTTACACATCAATTAAGATAAATCACATCTACCTGTGACTGGTTGGTTATTGGTAAAAGACACAAACATTTTATGTAAACAGCGATATGACTTATAGTCCCATTTTCAGATTCAAGTTTCTGTAAAGATGAAAGATGAAACCCTTTATCATCCCTATGGTGATTGGAGTATTTGCTCGACGACAAATGGGGACTGTACGTCTAGGTCTTCCATGTGTAGCCATTATGGCAACATATAGGGGTAATAAAAACGGGTTTGTTGTGCCACGCTGCGGATCATACCGCTTCCGGGTTCTGTGATAGACCGAGTGATGGTCAAGAAATTGCGTCATATACGCATGAGCCAGACACTTTGCAGTTGATCCACCAATGACGAGCCTTAAAAATGTCGTAGGCTCTTTAAAGCAAGATCATGTGGAGAAAGGAAATAAACAATGTTATGAATGAAGTACAGTCAATTCTGAAACTGAAACAAAACTATTTAGGCAACTAATGCAAACAATTGAATTTTCAACGACTACAGCTGCACTGCGTATTGTATATTTCAATTTTGACACTATATTTTAAATGTAAAAAAAAATAATTAAAACTGTGAAGTGACTTGGACAATGTGTCAAATGTTTTTTTATAAGAGTTATTTAAAAAATTATATGTGAAATTTTATTTGATTGTTGAAAGCACTGTTTATGCAAAATAGACATTTTAAATTTTTAAATTAATATTAATTTTAAAAACGATAATTGCAAAATTTATCGAACTGCACCTTATAAAATCGATTAAAACTGAAAATATGTTTGTCGAATTACGCCTTAAAATGGAGATTTTTCTGAACAAAATGAAGATAAACATTGTAAATTGATTTTTAATGCAGTAAATTAAATTATTTTGTTGTCAGGTTTAATCGGTTGACAAATCGGGTTTTCGTCCGGTGCTAACCCCTATTCATAATGAATCTTTTATTTTAGTAATCGGTTGGATTGAACCTTTTTTAATCGTTTGGCCAGTTCCTTAATTTTGTGCCGCAAAAATCGAGTTTATTGCGCAAATCTCATCTTTAAAGCAACACTGTGCGCTCGAATCGATTTAGGAACGGATAAAAAATATATTCGCACTTGTATGAACGAAAAGACGTCAGTGTTGCTTTTGGATAAGGGCGTCGCGTCCACTAGATATATATCACTTAGATCATCCTCAGATCGATACTGGACACACATAACCTCTTGGTGAACTATTGATCGCAGGTGACATGTCCACACGGCTAGGAGGACCGTCTGCAGATAACGCTCATTTAAGCAACAGCGAATGCCTGGAGGAGGTGTCAACGTTCATCTACGTTTAACGCAGCACACTCTCTCGCTCAAACACACACACACACACTTTCTCCTGGAAGTGATAAGCGTTAATAATATTAAAAGGGATTATGTACCACGCAGTCTGACCATAAGCCTTAGGCAAGTTGTCCTTTAATCATTCAAATCATGATTTCCTTTTTGCTTTGCGACATTCTCACATTTTCTTTTTAATTTACTACAGTCAACTGCACTACAGGATTTTATGTACCCATTGGTGCTTAGGCACTATGTAAGGGACACATTTTCATCAGTACCCTGGGATCGAAATATTCGAGAGCCCACGTCGGGAATCGCAACGTCGCAATACCAACTGGGCTACGACGAATCGTAATTCGCTGCACAGAACTTTGATAAGCTAGAATTCTACGTGTTTATTAAGTTCGCACAATTCATTCAACAATTATTAAATTACTAGCTGACCCGGGCCACGCCTTACTGTGGCTTCCGGATAAATGGCTCGGTCACACTACCTCGTGCACACAATTTTCCCTTTTTCCCGGAAATTTTTTTGCCTGCTTGGTCACACTACATCGTGCACACAATTTTCCCTTTTTCCCGAGAATTTTTTTGCTTGCTTGGTCACACTACCTCGTGCAAGCAATTGCCCCTTTTTCCGGGAATTTTTTATCCCGCTTTCCTGCTTTCCCGTGCTTTGTCGCTTTCCCGTGCTTTGTCGCTTTCCCGTGCTTTGTCGCTTTCCCATGCTTTCCTGCGACGCATTCAAATACGATTTTACTGTGAGGGGAGGGGGGGTTCTGAACTGACGTCAGCGAGAAGAAAAAAAGAGAGAAGAAGGTTGAAGGTTTCTCTGAGTGAGTGGGGGATTTGGGGATCGTGGGAATACGCAAAAAAAAATGTACGATCTGATGATCGTAGGAGAGAAAAGTTTAGCATAAACCATCTCGGGAACGTAGTGAACAAATTCCCAAAATTTCATAGTGATCGGATGAATGGTTTAGGAATGCATAAAGAACATACAAACAAATAAACAAACATCTTTTCATTTTTAAATAGATTTAACATATGAAAAGATTTGTATTTCTCATTTATTGTCGTCGTCATTATTAGTGACACTTCATTCGCCAATGAACACAGAGAGGGCATTCTATATTGCTTTATGGGCGTGAGTCGCTAAGTACCGGCAGCAAACAGCAAATTTGAAAAATACAATTACATCTGGAAGCAATGAGAAACTGCTTGCTTCCGACGCCTAAAACATATAAATGTATTTCTGTATCCAAACGTTTCCTTGCGTTGTTTGGTGATGTTTGAGCGACAATTCAATGCACTGGTTGTCTTGAACAAAGTCATGAACTTGCTGTCATGACCATTGTGCAGACAGCACGTCATTCTCGCATATTGGTGTGTGCATTATTTATTAGCATCATTAGGCGTATTTGTTGTCGCCAGAGGTTCGTCCATAACGCCTACAGTGTGACTTAAAGATTCATGGTGCGATTTTACCCTGTTCATATATTTAGGGCAAATGTAGTTGAACAATAAAGTGAGGGAGACTCGAACCGTTGGCAGCGCTAGAACTTTCACTCTTTCAACTCATCCAATAGTAGAATGTACAATTTACGAGTACATGCCGTATTGTGTCACAACATTGATTCACAACCCCAGCTTTCATCGAGCTATGACAATAAATCTATAATAAATTGTATCTACAGTGCTTATTAGTCATACAACACAAACGTCATTTAAAAAAATCACAATATTTTATAATGAAACAATGCTACAGTTCACCGCTTCATTGTTAACTATTTCTAAGACACTATTTTATTTATTTAAGATAATTGAACATATTTAATTTTTCCATTTTGAAATAAAGAAGACGAACCTAGTGGCGAACTCGCTTTTATATTAATATTTTACTATTATTTAATTAGAACTGGTAATTGCGAAAAATATAGAGTTTCATGGAGACCGGGAGTTGAACCGCGGATCCCTTTATTTCCGACCCAGTGCTCTACCAATTGAGCTACTAATACTCTACAATACAGCTCTCGCGAATTAACAGTCTCACCAGTCTTACCAGTCTACCAGTCTTACCAGACTCATTTGGTAGAGCACTGGGCCGGAAATCCAGGGATCCGCGGTTTAACTCCCGGTCTCCATGAAACTCTATATTTTTCGCAATTACCAGTTCTAATTAAATAATAGTAAAATATTATTATAAAACCGAGTTCGCCACTCGGTTCGTCTTCTTCATTCACCCTGTCCCGAATTCACCATTTCAGATATATATCATCCTAAATCTTAACTAAATCCCTCATTTAATAAAGAAGAAATGTTGAAAGAATGCAAATGTCAATCTTTCCAGAATCTTTGTTCATCCAAAATTAAGGATCGGGTTCAACAAAATATTTTCAAAATAGCTTTTATGTTGTTAAACTTGATAGTTATCGATTCAATTTATTAAAAATATTTTACAAATCCTATACATATACATGTATATACAGAGTATTAGAGGTTTTTTCATCGTCCAGAACCGACGGCATGAGTTGTCAGTAAGTCGAACTCCTGAGAAGTATTCCCTGTTCTCGAGAAGTGGTTCTCGTATCAAACAAGAGCAGATCGATCCTATACCCCATTCCGTTAGCTGTCGCCAGCACAAAATTGATATCAAAATCCAAGCTGCCATAAGTCGTTCTATCTAACAGACAGATCCAATAGACTCGACAGGCACGCAACGCTTGCCTGTCGAAAAAGGTCCACTGGAAACGTATAAGCCTACTACGTGAAATTGCATTTAATCCGTCAAGCCGTTGCCGTGCGATAGTCTTCCAGCAACGGAATTAATGTGATGACATGTGACAATAACAACTTCGACGCTGCCACAAGTTGGGGAAGATGTAATGAATCTATTGGTAATTGTGATTACTGTTGAAAATGTCAAAGGATCTTCGTTCAGCATTATATCTGGGCTTCATAATAATTCGCCTGTATTGCAAATACTGAGTTCCCAAATAACTGCATTTCAATGCATAATCAAATAACTATGAACTTTCATTCCTTCATATATTTGTTTTAATTCGTAGACTATTATAGAATTGATTTTTTTATGTACGAAAAAGTTACATAAGTTAATGGTATCATTTTTCTATTTCTTTTTAGGTAAGAAAAAATCATTTCTCCAGCCACAAAAATAACTCCTGGTAAGTTGGATGTTTTATTGACTTCGGCTGGTAATACAACACATTTGTTTTTAAATCTTAAATGTATTCGTGCTGTCTTTATGTGTTTAGTAAATGTTATAGTTTGATGCGGGGGATTGCAAGAAGTATGTCACTTGTATATTGCTGGGGGCTCATTTTGGACGCAAACTTCCTCAGTGGAGTTTATCTTCCTCAAGCTGTAATTGGCTAATTTGGGTCACGTGGCCAAAATTAGCCAATCACAGCTTAAGGAAGATAAACTGGATCCACTGAGGAAGATTGAGTCCAAAATGAGCCCCCTGTACAGTGGATGCTTTGAAAATGGTGAACAACACTCTTACCAAATATGCTGACTACATTTGTTAGATATGTACTATATATATTACAGAATAATTAGAAGCGTCAACTCAAACAGCATCGATAAATTTAAACATTTCTGTTTCATTTAAACCTGTTATGAGAATCGAACCTCGATACCCAGAGCTTTATATAAACTATAGAATAATTGAACAATAATTAATTTTACCCATAATTTCGAGTAGGGAGCCAACCTGGTTCTCTATTTCCAAAGTTTCAGAACACGTGTTATCGAATGGTTAATCAGTTTGTCGCTGACAAACGCCAGTCTATTCGACTGATCGGCGCATCGTCCGCAATAATGATCTTTGAAATCGGCGGTAGAGTTATTATGTTATCAGATCTAATTTGATGGAGCATGTGGAAAAAACAACAGCCATTCTCGAAACAGAATATTATTTGTCTTCCAAATTAACATTGTAAAAAATTAAATCTCGAACAAAACTGTTTTTTAAGTACCAGGGACCAAACACGCCTTCCTTCTTATTAGCAGTAAATTGCTCCAAAAACAATGATGCTATTTTCCATTATTTCCATTCGCAAACCCATAATTTAACATTCCACCCCAAGATGTGCAAAAGGATGAAACCTAAGTGCTTTTAAATGTTCCAGCGATTTGTTTAATACCCGCCCAGTAATTTTCAATTCTCTAATCACGTTATCTTGTGTCATTTATGTGGCAAACATTTACGATCATAGCCCAGCTTTCGGTTATGCGCCATTCAGAACATAAAATATATTTTTTAAGAGAAACCAATTGGGTCCAGATATGCCATTCTACAGCAGACGAATCCAGTAGTTTGCAATACCGTAGATATGGAGGATGACTCAAATGTATTTACTCTATCGAAATTAAAGCAACCCTATCAGCGAAACATTTCTGTTGTGTTCCTTGAGAGGAACCAATAAAGTAACAATGATATGATAGTAGTCTATTGGCCATAGTATTCTATGAGCTAGACGAAGTTTCTCCCATCGTGTTTCATGAAATACCAACAGAATTTTCTCCCTTTTTGGTTAAAATGTTTTGGAAATCCCTTGATGATTGAAACTTGCCTGATGCATGGAAAATCTGTCTTAAATACAAGTCGGGTAAAAAGTCAAATCCAATTAGGATCGTTTTTTCGTGTAAATTGAGACATTTGGTAATGTGGAAACTGGCCACGTATTTCCTAGTGTTAGTTAAATGCCTCCAAATTACATCTTGTAATCTTGGTTATCTTGTAAGCTGCCCAAAATGTATAAAAATAAATCGACAAAATGGATTAATTGAGCGTTCATTATCGTCGAAAATGTGTAGATAATTGTGGATCGTTTTTCGTGAATGGTGCACCATCAACGTCTTTGACTGCTCTGCAAACTACTGGAGTTGGCTTTCAGGATATACTTAACACTCTCAGCCACTGTATATTATTTATGACTCAACAAATGAATGTATTCAATTGGGCGCCTCTGAAGTGGCCGGCACTTTTGCAACTAGATTACGTAAAGAGCAATGGGTTGCTTACATTTATCGTCGTTCTTTCTAATCGTTATCTCATAATTCTCAGTTAACCACCAGATGCGACCAATGAAAATGACCTAAAGAGTTTTTTTTACGCGCGCAAAATTAGCTTTTTAACGCAATGCGGTTTCATGCAATGCGGTTTTCTGGATAGGGAATGGGCCACGATTAATAGCTATTCGTAATGCACTGTACTACTTCAATGTATGGTTCAAGATTGAGAAGACTTTGTAACATAAAACATTATTGGAAAGAAAATATGAATTGAAAGTATCACAAATTCACAATGTGAGGGATCTGTCGCAGTTTAGAATGGATAGGCAAGACTTACTAGAAGTAGTTTAACGCTGTTGGGAGTTTTAAAGTTAGATCCAAAGACTGTTACTACATTTATATCATACCATTTTTCCTTAATGCTATTTATTGCATGATATATCCCATTTCTTTCGTGCTTCTGGGAGTGTGTCTCAATTATTTTGATGATGACCTCGCCTTCCTTCGTCCTCGAGCACAAGAATTCTTGGTGTAAGATTGTTTTCGAATGTGATTTCGATTGAACATAACACTTGATCACTGTTCGGACGCGCAGACGGTAGTAAAATCGACCTTATGCCTCCTCCCATCTCCCCTTTTGCAGAAGACACTGCTCGATCGAATGCCTTTTTGGGTTCATTGCAGCGTGGCCCCGAATTCTTACCCCCTTCATTGAAATTTGTGATTGGGAAGGAAGAGATAGCGATGCCGATGGTCGATGGGGTGGCTGTTTCCTTTTGAAAATTCGCGAGATCGGTCGACACAGTTTCATTTTGTCTTCACTCGGATGCGCGGGTCGAGGTCACGTACGGTAAAAGTCAGCCAGCACAACGTCAACACCGGAAAATTGGCAATGCCAAGATGTGTACGTACTCCCTGGGCCAAACGTACCGTGCAGTGTGAAGTACATCGGTTTAAGAAAAGGACATCGAAGGACACAGTAAACAGTAAATGCGAAACATCTTAATGGTCTTTTCACTTTTTTCCCTCTTCGAGATGGTCCAACTTATATTAGATGCCTTTTCAAACTAATACCATTGTTTTTGTAGCGGTTATCTTGACATACACTTGTATAAAAAGACTCCAAACGTTTCATTCTCGATTGGTTCGCAAGGTCTGTTTTGATACGAATGACAACTAAAATTTGGCAGTTATTGAAAAAACAAATTTCTATTAATAATGTATTCAAACAAAAAATATCTGATGACATTTTTCTAATGGTCTTTTTTGTCAAACGAGTAATTTGACTGCAAATAAAATATAGAAGAGTCTTAATTTTTCATGAGAATTGACGTATGCTATGTTCACAATTGGGTAATTTTTATTTTCTGCCGCCAAAGGCTTATGGCGATATTTTTGATCGGATAAGGGTTTTTCGGGTTTTTGACTCACTGTTTTTTTAAAATTCAAATTGTTGCAAACGATTAAACAACAAAGAAATTAAAGACCCCATTTCTTGGCTACCAGAGCCAATTGGAATGGGGCTATACAGAAAACAAAATACAATTTTTAATACTTCTTATAACAAATGAAAAATAATAAAAGTAAACATTGAAAAAATAAAAAAGGTCACTTCGTCATGACCTATATATATATATGCATGATAAATTATATAATATTAACAAAAACAATAATATTGTTCACTGTAGTGGTCAAGTAGATATCTAGTAGATATATCAATTCTACTAGAATTAAATAAATGATATATTAATTCAATTTATCATCACACGCAATTAAGGAGTAAATTAAAAAATTTATAAAATTACAAGAGGGGTTCCCGGCTTTACTTTGTAATTAAGTACACCGGTAAAGCGACGGCTTTAACAAAAATACGTGTTTAC
>JAQGBY010000887.1:0-35282 GCA_034698785.1 Mycogona germanica
AAGCTCTGAGAGGGGTACAGAATCTTCCTGTTGTGATCCGTCACTTCAGTGAATTAAAAAAAAAAAAAAAATATATAACGAAGTAAACGAGCCTTACAAACTATAAATACAGGCGACCTGTACACACGGCAGCGTTTTGTTGAACAAATACGTATAGAAGATTTGAGAGTATTTGTAAGTATTTTTGGAGGTGGGCGTCCGTGACGTTTCTCAAATCGCTGTCAGTTTATTCAAATACGTACGGTGTCATATGCGAATCATATTTGCACCTGGATCAAAAGCCACGCAATTATATACCGTACAGTAAATAAATCCAAGGTTCCCTCGGTTCCAGTCAGGTTGAAGCGAGCGATTGACTAACACAATGCAGTGAGTTTGCGTAAGTCAACACGAGATATCATTATATGAGCATACAGCATATGGACTCAGTACCCCAGCTCATTAAAAAAATCTCATGTCACCAATCTGATATTGAATGAGTCTGACGATCTCGATCCTCCTATCGTCCACATATGGATAATGAACGTCTCCCATGGCGGGTTTACGCCTACTGCGCTTGTGATCGCGGTTCGAATTCCGTGCGAGAGAAATTTGTTTCTGTACGATTTCACGTACACGTTGCCTACACGATTCCTACCTAGGTTTAGACTTAGGTTAGGCAAAATTATCAGGTCGCCTCCTTTAGGGCGGAAACGCTGGTGAACCTCCTTAATAAATAACCCAAGTTGCGATTGATAGTTTTTGTGACCATTGCTTCGAATATAGCTGATTAATCTTTTACAAAAATAAGTAATCATTTAAACGTACAGCTTGCCCCTATTAGACCCTCTAGGGGCTCTAGGTGCTCTAAAGTGTTTACATACAATACAAAAATCATTCATATTTTGCGATATGGAGGCTACATCCATTTTATTTGTATTATGCCTGAAAAGGTTTATTAAAGTGGCACAATTTTGTCAGTGTGATATATTTTGATTAAGGTGGCGGCCATGTTGGGCTGCAGGAAACTGTTGATAGTGAGGCCTTCAGGTACTAGTCGATCGAACGGAAAACCCATCGGTCGCTTATCCGGATAGGTGTCGTTGTAAATGCCGCAGTAAGACGAAGCCGCGACGAAATCTTGTTCGGGAGTCGATCGCACCTAAGTAGAGTACATGAATCAAAGGTAAATTGATATTCTGCAACGAAATTTTTGGGAATATTGGGCATTTACTTTGTAAGCCGATGAAAACGGTTGGTGATATGACAATTACCCATTGGGGTATGGGTTTGGTGAAATTATCAATAATTTTACCCGGTTAAAAGAGCTAAGAAAAATTACCAGGTTGTCGCCGGTGGGGGGGGGGGGCGAACACGATGGTGGGCTTCCTTAAGAAATATCTCAAGAGCGACGGATGGTAAATGTCTAACTTATCGCATATGTTAAACACCTCTATGTGGTAGATCTTTTTTACAGATTTCAAAATCATAATGAATATTAGAAATTATACTTGGAGCTTGCCATTCTGTGCGACACGTTTATTTAACGTATAAAGTTCCGGGACCACGTGTTTATCGCGCTTAACCAGTGCGCCACCTACCGGTGCTCCAACCTCTCCCTTCTCGTGCCTTCCAACCCCCCCCCCTCCTTTTTCGATTCCCCTTTCTTTGTCATTAATCGGAATTGCGTAGTAGAAGGAATATAGTTCTGCAATCGGCATTAAGGATAAATAAGATTGACAACTTACCCTGTCTTTCTCCCAGTCAGTAAACATTGCAAAAAGGACAAAATCCATTCCATCCGCTCGGCCTCTTGGTAAGAGCAGATGGTGAGGCCAACCGCAGTTGCTGTGAGCCAATTTTTGCGTCAATGGAGAATCCGATGAGACTTCCACATCACTTGTAATATTGGATTGGTCCATGAGTCTGTTTGGCCAACTGCATGGGTCAGTGCCTATGTCTGGGATGCCATCATCAGGGATAGGAGTGGTAGCAAATATTTCTGTTGATTTTTCGAGTGGGATGGTTACCGCAGAGTCTTTCGAATGACGAACAATGGTCTGCTTTCCGGGTTGAACTTCAAATAAAACAAGTTTGTGAAATCGCAATACATCCAAGAACAAGTTTGGTTATCATGTACAATTTATACTTTGATTATTAATCGCTGTTTATGCAATTAGTTTGCACATAATCACGTTACCAAACATTGTATAAAAGTGTGAAATTTTTCTGATCATTAATTGGCAATGCAATTTGTATTATGTAAAAATATGCCTCTGGAAGCTTTGTGACGGAAATGATGTTAAGCCATATTTAATGAACATTTAAAAAATGTTGAAATTGAAATGGCTCATGTCAGATTACATTATTAAAAATCATAAATAAAACGAAGTACACGCCATTGTTTCTAAATCGATGAATGATGCATGAAGCATTCCACTCATCATTCATCGATTATTAAAAATGATGTAGAATTGTTTATGTGTCGCTTTTTAAATGTTTTACACTTACGTGTGACTTTAAATTTGTCCAATTCTATAAACATATTTCTCTGCTTTTGTAAAGTTAATGGCTGACCATCAGAATTGTAGACAGGTGCCAAATAAATCCGCACAGTGGCTTTGATTTCCTGTTTTCTGAGATTGTCCACTTCCAGCTTGTAAGAAAATTCTTCGTGTTGTAGGATTTTTACGAGCACCTAAATATGAATGAAGGCATTATAATCAGAATTGAGATCAACAAGAGTGTTTAGGATAATGCTAGTTGTCGTGTGCCAGTGTTCTGGCAGAGGTTGTTTGTGACCGTGTCCCAAAAATGAGAAAGAAGGTTGTCGAAAATGAGGTATAGTGATACAGTACAAATTAGTTCTGTGTTTATATTTAGTGGCGATTAGCATACTGAAGGTGTAGAGAAAATGTTATGACAATATTTGTATCACAAGCTTCTCAGGACAGCATTTGTGAACTCAAATTAGAATTTTTCGTTTCGCTCTTCTTCGAAACAACATTTACAAATGTATGAATGAACTGCAGATGAGAGGTGAAAATGAAAACTTGTTTTATGAATTACATAAAATTAATTTTCATTTCCCTACTTTACTCAAAATATGGGAGAAAACAAATATCCAACCTTCACAGGAATATCAGAGAGGAAATCAAACCCATGTTTCATTAGCGGTTTCCATTGCTGAGTGAAGGTGGTCAATTGGTTTAATTTCTTGGTCTGGTCACCGATAACGGAAATATTACTCAGCCTAACGTTATTCCAGCTCAACTAGAAATGAGCACAAAAAAAAGTGGTACGAGTATTCTTAAGCATCATTTAAACTTCTGATAATCACGACTATGTAGCAACACAAAATAAATTATATGATGGCAGTTCTACCTGCTCTTCTGTGTAAGGGGGTAATTTCTCTATCACTGATGCGAGCAAATTTACAACGCTTCTGTGGTATCTGTAGAACAGCGGATCCATCACACCAAGAGTGAAGTCTTGTATGACATCGAAATGATACTATAAAATTATGTTGTAACATTCAAATTTAGTATGATATGTTTGAAATGTAAGAAAAGTGCAATGACGTTAGCTCTACATCGATTGCATGAATTACAGAAATACTACAAAAATAAATATATTATCCACAATCGAAATTGATGGCAAATGATTAGGTATCAAATTTAAGATTTGTTTTGTTCTTACATAAAATTTTTCGTTGGGGTCGCTTATTTTTCCAGCTAGTAGATGAAAGAATACATGGTGGCAGCCGTAGTATTTGTGGTTGGGTGAGTTAACCATTGACATGCTGACTTGGGTGAGCAGGTTGACCCCTTCGGAATTGTTAATCGGTAAATGTGTTCCGTTTTGCTGGGAATTCAAAAATACATTATATTTATGTGTTTTGCTTCCGTTTCTTCACAAAAATATATTATTTTCTAATATGGAGAAAGTGACCTAAATATGTTCATAACAAATTGTTCAGATAATTCATTCTTTATTATACGCTCCATATTTTTTTTCGTGAAATTAAAATTAATATTGCCGATACATAATGTATCCCTAGCAATAACACTGGAACATTTAATTTAAGTGAGATGTCTTTGGCATTATTCACAAGTGGATAAAACAACACCAATGTTTACGAATAAATTGCAGCCGAAATACGGCTTCTGGACGTTTTTTGGCACACTGCCCATTAGTTTCAACACATTTAAAATTAAAAAATATATTTTTTATTACGTACATGGATAATATAGCCGTTTTGAACTGCCTCTTGTAATCGAGTAAGCCAGAGAAGGAAATCACTGACATGAAGTTTTCCAGGAACGTCTGCCATTTTCATATTGGCTGGTCTTCCGCGGTAAATATATTTAGTGGTCAGCGGAGGATAATTCGGTATGTAACCCTCCTGCAGAAAACGGGAAAAAATGCAAATAAACTTGTCTTTTATTTGTGTTCTGTAATGGTGGAGCAATTTAACAGCAACCTTTGTATTGAGTGTAATCAAATGCTTTCGAGCCTGGTCCATTAAAAGAATAACCGTCATGGACAGATTCGCCACAAATCCCCTTCCCGAAGGGGCCAACATGGTAATTCTGCCTAGCATAGACAACATGTTGGTAACATTAATGAAGAAGATCCGGTGTTCAAGTTCCGGTCTGTTCGAAACTCTGTATTTATCGCAATTACCAGTTAAATTAATGATAATAGTAAAATATTATTTACAAGACGAGTCCGCCACTCGTGTTTGTCTCATTCGTTCGGTCTGTCCCGAAGCTCATGTTTATCGATGTTGGTAACATGTTAGTTAATTTTAAGAAATGTATTGCTATCATTTCAGGTCCCAATAGGGTGCTTTATTTATATTCGTTAATTTCGATTTGAATGTCGCAAGTCAAACAAGTATAATGCAAAAAACACGCTGTAATACATTAAATATTTCTGATTGCTCACCGGTATCGGTTCCATATAGTCAGTTAACGGCTTAACTCTTGGAAAGTTCATTGAGAACCGTTCAGCGTCGTATCTTATATAAATAGAGACTGATATATAGAGACTGACATGGAATCAGCTTTCAATGATGATGACATCATGGTTCACTTGCACATGGGTACACACATACTCAACCAAGTGTGTGCATAAAAAGAAAAAGCTTATAACAAATAGCAAGTTGTGCTCGGAACAGGGTCGGACGAAAAATGACGGCGCTGTCATGGACACAACTTGCTATTTATTATATATATTCAAGACGTCCTATTCCCATTATTTTTTATATATTACCTTGCTTCAAATTGCTGATGAAAGTAATAAATCATTTCCCCGGAGCGGTCCATCAGGGTATCTTTCGGTGTGAACCAGAAAGGATACGCATTGTGGAAGCTCAAATGGGCGGCACCTAAAGACGGATCTTCACGAAAATACGCAAACCGGCGCTCAGGATCTTGGTCTGTGTGGGCGTACTCATAAACATATTCTATCGGATTCTGAAATTTTAAATAAAAAGTAATTCTATTCAACTTCTAATTCACACACAAGCCGTTTCCAACGATAATTATCGAAAGATAGTGCTAGAAATCTCTTATTGTTCAGGTTACGGGGATAACTGAAACGGTGGGATAAAACTGATCTGCTTAATTCAAGATATAGCTGTTATCCTGTTGCAACATTTGACTTTTAAAATTAATTAAAGTATTCGTTCACCTCATCACCTGCAGCTATTGATTCATCCATACGCAGAAGTGTGCATAGGATATAGTCTACACTGTATAATCAACATTTTCTGTTCGGAGATTAAGTTAATGGAATTGAATAAAATTTTACCTCCTGAAAGAACACCACCATAGTTAGCTAGCATCTAATTTTCAGATCTCGATTTTGAATATTTCACAATACATTAACCGTTAACAAATTCTTACTAATCTACTACTCGTCTGAATATCAAAATATAGCGTCTCTACATCAAACAAATGGCGTTGTCGATTTCACGTAACAACAAAGCACACCAGATTACAATTCCAACCATATACATTTCTATTTACCTGAATAATATGTTCAATATAAAAACCAAATGAACTAAAATAACATTATTAAAGAACAAAATTAATCAAAGCGATATTTTTAAAAACCCCGTTTGGAAATCGATATTTTTATGTGATATTTTTATGTAGCTGAACATCTTACAACTCACCCCATGTAGGTGACCTGGAAATTTTGCGTAACCTAACGTCCCGATATCGTACAGGTACGGGTCATGATTTTACTTCTGTACTAAAAGGGTATATATAGTAATATAGAATATAGAATTAAATATTAAATTAAAAATTATGAATTCACCTCTTTCGTAGTACAATCAGATCCATTGGTATCAATTTTGGTGACCGCCAAAACGCTCAGAAAAAACGACATTATAATTTGCCAAATTGTTCTCATTTTCTGGTCCATATTGCCCTAGTGCGGAAAAGAAACTGCTTTAACTTACGAAGATCTTAGCAAATGAATTTGAAGTTATTATATTTCAACTTAACTCCCCTTGTAGAACGTTTTGGTGCCCGATCCAAACCAGTTTTATATTACAATGTACAGCACCCAGTGTAATTTGCGTGACGGTGACACATGTTCATATGAACTCATCCATACTCATACAATGTAAACATATACAACAACATCAATCAACATCGTCAACTACATCATCAACTATTTGGAAATCTCTTCATTTATATACAACAACGATGAATGAAATATTTTATCATTCAAATGCTGCATGCATCTACAGTGAAAGCATGTTTATCTTCTATCGATCAATTTGATTGCTCTATGAAATAAATGAATAATGCCCAAGTAAAACAACCTTCTGTATTCACAAGGGAAACGTCGGGTAATTCTAGACAGCACGTAAACGACTGCAGTATTTATGTATATGGTGTTCTTATATACATTGACTGTCTTCACATCTATTGCCCCCAAATATTATGCCGTTGATTGCCTTTCCAAATTGCCAACTGCCAACTTTCCACCACTTCCGGTTGCCGAGAAATTGATTTTAGTTTCAAAAACGTAACTAATTAAAAAATTATTTGGCCGGTGGGGTGCGGGTTTAGAAAAATCAATTGGCCAGTTAAAGGGTTAATTCGAATTGCAAGCAGCAATTGCTTGAATTTATTCGTGACTCGATCCCTTCAATGGCATCATTAGCACTAAGTTTCCATCTAGGAAAAAAATATGGCATCGCTTTGCATGCATTTACGTCATTGTGCATTGAGTAGCTAATCCGATAATGAAGATTTTATACAGTGTAATATGACGCAGCATGTCTATCTTTGATCGCCCAATTTGATTGCACTATGAAATAAATGAATAATGCCCATACCCAAGTAGTACAACCACCCGTACGTACAAGGAAAAGTCGGGGGATTCTAGCCAGCACGTATACTACTGCAGTATTTATTTATACGGTGTACTTATGTGCATTGACTGAGTTATAATACCAACACACAGCGACCTGAAAAAACCTTGAAGCAAGTAGTTACCTGTGGAGAATTTTTGCAAAACGTATAGTGGTTTCCGCACCAGTACTCAAGTATATATCGAATAATCGAGAGTCAATGTAAGAAATTTGAAATGGATGAAATCTTTATTTTCGGATTGGCTACTCAATGTACGATGACGTAAATGCACGCAAAGCGATTGGTTGTGGGAAAATCAAATTATGGTAAGGCAAAGTGTTAACTTGTCATTCACTTCGTTTTTCGGTTGCAGGCTAACCCTAACATTTCACGTACAAGTTGGGGTTAGTAGTCGCCCGAAAAATGAATCAAATGGTAAATTACCGCATTGTCATCCACAAATTTAAAATAATTGCATGTAAGGCGCATTGCTTCTCTGAAGGCCCAACCGATGCAAATAATATATGATACGATAGAAGAACATTTAGCAATATGCAACATTTTAGAACAAGCTTATTTAGAGCTTACCCCTAAATGTATTCACCAATAAATTCATGACGCTCACAAAACCTATGTTGGGTTCACAATGATGATAGTGAAGTGTTGTGATCCAACTGCACATATCACACATGTTCACTTACACAGGTTCGGTTTAGCAGATTGTGAAATACAGTAATTACGAAATTAACTGAAATGGCTACTCTATTTCATCTAGTTTCAATTTTGCACAACATTAACACATGCATTGAGTATAAGTGAACGACCGTGGGACAGAGCCATGTAAAATCGACGACTAGCTGGCAAGGCTTCATAAATAAAAATACTAAACTAAATTTTCTAAAACGGACTTTAAAAAATGCATCCCTCTTTTTCCTTCGTCAAAACCCAAAATGATTTAGAAAAATTAAGATTTCGAGATCTTACCACAGGCTTACAATAACTGTTTCATGAGATGTCTAGGTCTCTCTCATCAGTTGTATCAGTTGGTTAGCTTTGACGTTTACACCAATCCTACGAGCAGCTAATATTTCACATTGAACAGTCGCATTATAATAAAAATTTATATAAATTAAAGCACCATAGTGCAAGCATCGCTTCATTCCTATAATTCCCGCAAGAATAAATATACGGTGTAAAACAGGATAAATTGTTGTTGCAACGCTAAAATGGAGTGAACAACATGGATAATCCCAGTACAGGCTGGGACACGACCACAGCCGAGTTGACTCGAGAGACTCGTAACACACAAAGGAAAAATCAAGACGAATATTTGCGAAACACAAAACTAAGAATCTTATTTTTGTGTTTGACAGTCTCGCTAACTCGGTTGTCTTCGTGTCCCCAGCCTGTCCAGGGTTTATCCATGACATTCATGGCTCCTACATCTCAACTTAATTATAGTTAGAAATATTGCGAGCATATCACTAAGATGTAACACTGTGTAACTGATCAAAAAATTACCAGATTTCCGCACCACTGATTTTTGTGTTTCAAACCAGAAGCTGCACTCTTGGTCATTATTGATGGAGTTACGTAACCTCGTGTTTATTTGATACTGGGGCACTGATAAAAATGAGTCTCTCACAAACATGGAATGCAAGAGCACTTAAGTGATTCATAATCTTCCGCCGTAATAAAACTACTGAGAAAATATGTCATTGTTAATAAAAATTGACACAAAACAAATGATTAGGATATTATATGCTGTTTATATAAAACTAATACAAAATTCGTTGAACGCTTTAAATAATTATTAGCGTTTCAACAGAGTAACCAAAATACAAAAATTATGATTTAAAAGAATGTTATATTTGAAATTTAGATTGAAAATATGATTATTTTAGATACAAAAAATAATGCCATAATAGAAAACATGATTATTGCATATAGTCCACATAACAGTCTGAATATATTTCTTAAACAGACACTATTTTTACGTCTTTTCTCAAACATCTGCTCTCAAAGATACTGTATTAAACAATACGTGAATTGGAACATGCTTTTTTGTGCGTTGTGAATCAGCGCATCTTACAGTAAGTTCGAACAACATTTATCGTTCAGCATATACATGTACATGACCCTCGGGGAAAGTGCAAAAGGTTAAGTATCGTATATAAATATTTAATGAATAATTTAGCTTTTCATGTTTGGAACATTTTATCTTTTATCAAGCGCATTACTTCTGTTCAATATTGAAAAGTTAAAATTGCCACTCTCACGGAAGTAGCATAAGTGCAAGCTAGGGATGCAAGAAGGTATATAGATCGAGCTAATTTTGCCTAACTTGGAAGTCGGGATCAAATAAGCCTCCAATGTCCACCACTTGCGGTGAGTGACGAATCGTAAGAAAGTTGGCGGCCATATTGGTCTTGCCATTCATGAACGAGGCGAGAGTGCTTCTCGGATGGCATCTGCGATCGAACGGATAACCCATGAACTTCCTGTCCGGGTATTTGTGGCGGTAGCTGCCGCAGTAGCACGTTCGATCGCTGAAGGGCCGGGTTCTATCTTCATATTTGCCATCTGGGACCTGCAAAATTATATAATCGTGGTGAGTAATCCTCGAATAAAATATACAGTGTATTAGTGTGTACTGGTGGCGTTCCGCTTCAGTGAATCAGATGGTCGCGTTTGTTGCAGTTATAAAAGGACTTAATTGTGATTGGATGCCGGTGGAAGTATACAGAGCTCTGTATATTATAATAGAAGATACGCTGGGCGCGAACTAGAGGCAATCGGCAACAAGATTCTTAATGAAATTAATTTATCAACAATTCTTCAGATATTTCTGTACTGATCTGTACTGTATCTGAAGAATTGTTAAATTAATTTTCTTAACAATCTTGTTGCCGAATCCCTCGAGTTCGCGTTCAGCGTATCTTTTGTTATAATTTATAATAGGGTTGATGATCCTTTCGCTATAAAATAAAATAAATATCGATGTAGTATCGATATTTATTTTTTGGATCATCCAAGGTTAAGCGCTCTGAATGGCGAATGGAGATGGCAGTGACTAATTTAAGATTCTCTTGAGAAGGTCATTTTAAGCTGCCGTCATCAATCACTTGCCAAATGACGAAATTACATTACATCCTACAATACTCTTCGTAATACATTTCCAATTAATTCAAAAATGGCGATTGTTGCGAATATTTGTTTGGCTGTAGAGCAGCGAAATAGTTTTCCTTTTTTGATTAAAAGTGGAATGCTGTGTTTCCCATGCATTCTCTTTATATTTTAGCTCATGTTATAAGTTTACCTGGTCATAATCCCAATTAGTCGCCATTGCAAATAGGACGTAAGACTGTCCCTCCACTGTTCCTTTGGGCAAGAGCAGGTTATGCGGCCTAATCAGATAGAACAGAGTGTTTAAATACGTGTAACTGAATTGACTCCAAACAATTACCGGAGCTACCCATAAAACATAATTTTAAGTCGTTTAGAAAATATGAATAATGGATTGTTTAAGCTTCTGTATATTACCATCCACATGTGCTGTGTCCTTCAGTAACGTTAACAGAGTCGGCATCTGGGAAATCCTCTAGAACTATTCTTGTCTTTTCTAATGAAGCGGTGACAGAGCTGTCGCTCGAAAGACGACTCACAACATTCTCACCAGGAAACACTGCGGTCAAAAAGCGAAGTCATGATTATCAATGAGCATTGACGACAACTTAGACTTTCAACACCAAAAGAGCGTGGAAGGTTTGAATCACAAAAATTATATTCGTGAACATTAAAGTCCGTCAGTAAGAATGTGTAGTTGCTCCTTCGCCTTTGCGTCGCTGAGCCTTGAGTAGCTCAACGAAATAATTAATAGTAGGGTTACAATTACAATTACAAATTTTACCCGTTTATTACCACAATTACAGAGTACATGGATCACATTTTGGTCTTTCAAATTTGATTCTAAAAATTTGATTACGTCATTTGCGCATGCGCACAATCCCTAATTCCACTCATTCTGTTTTGTGCGCATGCGCAGATGACGTCATTTGATTTTGAGAATCAAATTTGAAAGACCAAAATGTACCTCCTGGTGAAAAAATGCACCTTGAATTGGACTCATAAAAATGAGTAGAGGAAGGCTACATAAATTTCTGTGGCGCTATCAACTTCACGCTTAAAAAAGTTAAAACCAAGTTCGATAAGTGGTTATTTGCCGAGATCATGTCTCATTGGTTATTATAACTATTTATTATAATTTATTTGATTTTTAGAAGAATATTCACATATTTCTAGTGACAAATTATAATTCACTTACAGCAAGCCTGAAACTTGTCCACCTCAAAGAAAAGTCGACGTTGTTCATCAAACGCCAGTGGTCGTCCATCGTCACCGATAATTGGTGCCATGAATAATCGCATGGTACTGTACAACGTTTTTTTATTCCGATTTCTGTTTGTAACTAAAATTTGGTATTCAAATTCTTCGTGCTGCAGCATATCAAACGTCACCTGCACAACAATAAAATTATCACTTTATTGAGCGCTATATGTGCATGTATGTATTAAAAAAACATGAAACATGAAATATTTAAACATTAAAAAAAAGAATGTATGTTCACTAATACTTTCCATTGAAAAAGAAGCGGTACCAATTTGTTAAAAGATTTTAACGAAATTTTGTTTAAATAAATTTTATTTTGTGTTGTAATGATTAGCACTCTGCTTTTCGACTTATCTCAGGCATGATTGTGTAACAATAAGGCAACGCGCTCGCTGAAAATAATTGCTCTTAACTGCTCCAAAACTACTCTGAATAAGGCCCTAAATCTAGACATAAACTCTTTGGAATATGCATTCAGGAGTGAACGTGTAGCCGGGGCATCTCTGAAAAATGATTATGGCGGTTTGCCAGAATTACGAAAAAATGTTTATCGATGCATTTTCTTTAAGAATACGATGTTGAAAGTTCGCTTATGATGCAACCACGGTTGGATAATCAAACGAGCAAATGTATTTTTAAAATGTCTTACAATGACTGGTATGTCAGTTTGTAGATCAATTCCATGGTTCAACAGGGGTCTCCATCTTTGTATGTAGGTGGTCAGATCATTGATTCTGTTTGTCAGTTCACTTTTGACGGTAATTTCGGTAATCACTACGTCATTCCACCTTAGCTAAAAACAATATTCCAAAACATTTATTTATATGCAGGTAAATCAAATATTAGAAATTTTAAATTCCAAAAAGAATCTGAACTATTATTTAACCAAGAAAACCACAGTCTATATATAATCATAGTTCCGTCATACAAGGTGTGTTAAAAAAAACAGAGTTTTTAATTTCATGACAACGCAGTGTGTTAGAAACGTGTAGTATTAGAACTTAGCCAATGACCCCATTTTATAGTTTGCTGATTCATAGATTAATTATTCTTTGATTGTTATGTGAAGTATGCCTATGTTGCCCGTATGTTGCAGCATATCTACCACGGTTGATCGACTACACTGCAAATGATAAACAAATGCAAATGTTAAGAAAACCTCTTGCGTAAATTAAATTGAAATTGAAATTATGATAATACTTCTGATTGAACTTCAGTAATACTATGTAAAAGTGGTTTTGCAGTAATCGGACACTAAAAAAGCCCTTCCCCCTTTAGCGATGCGGTTAGTGGAGGATGGGGTACAGAAAAGTGGGATGGAACCTCGCTACTTCCTTCCTCCTCTGAATGGAATTCACGATGTGTAGTTAAATTAAAAAATCACTGTTCAGTTATTTTTTTTAGTTCAGGTCACTGTAGTTTAGCTGAAAGTAATCGCTAAAAAATATTAAAAACTGATAAGCAGTGCATACCTCATCGTCAGAGTAAGGTGGGAATCGGTTCAGGAATGTGACCAACAAGTTGTCAACGTGTTTGTGCCAACGAAAGAATAACGGATCTCTGATCGCGGTGGCCATGGAAACCATAACATCTGCGTCGTTCTATAATTTGAATAGAACCAATAAATAAGTAATTCCTAATCCAATTGTTAATTCTCATTGTTCAAAGAGTTTTGCTAAAACATTTAAGTGAAGAAACACCTGGAATTTAGACATTTTTTTAAATGTTTGTTAAGGAGGTTTTAAAAAAAGAATATTTTTGTGTAAATTTGTTAAACTTTCTTGTGTAATATAAAGTGATCCAATGGAACGTACAGAAGAGACCGCAGAGCGGTAGGTATGCTAATTTTTTAAATCACTCGATAATAACAGTTTCAAATTGGTTGAACAGTTCTAGGGAATTTAATTTTTAAAAGGGTGATGTTTTATGTAATCGTCTTCGTTCATTTGATTTTGGCAAAAAATATACGTAAATAAATGTTATAAACTAGCATACAGCATATAGCATACAGTTTATAAATTGTTAGTATCTTACTCCATATATCCCTGAAGGATCGTTTGAACTTCCAATTATCTCATGTCCGTTGCCGTGGTAATCTCCATACAGATATCTTGAATCAATGCAATTTGAATACTTATTCAAAATCTATAATCAGACCTTTAGTGAAATATCTTGTTTTCCCCCTTTTTTACTAATGTTTATTAGGTTCATGCAACGTAACTACTCACGGATTAATGGAGTCATTTGTCCTTTGAATAGCTTCAGCAATAATGTTCAAATCATACTGAGAATCCAGGTGCAACTCTGCGCCGTTTACCTGTAAGCATCAATGATGTGTTTATCAATTATTATTGAACCGTTGGGAAACCGGAAATAAAATTTATAAGAAATAAAACAATAAATTCAATTGTTTGTTAATAAGGTCCACCAGCGTAGCCGATCAACCCCCACTCCCCAGGTCACTGAATGTCAACTACGATAGCGATACACCACGAGAAATTTGCTTTTGCCAAAAGACAAACGCGAGTTTTTATACCCTAGTGTTTTGTGTTTTTATTTAGCCTAGGCTAGGCAAAGGTACAACACGCTGATGGGCCTTCTGAACATCTTTTATGCCGCAATCTTGGGTTTAATCCTAACCATTGAGGCATTAACACCTAAAAAAAACAATTTGGTCTATGGGCATTTTATTACGACCTTGGCGTTATTTTATTATTATTTTTTTTAATTCACTGTAGTGCACTACATGATTTTATATTAGAATGGCGCTCTACCAACTAACGTTGTAACAAACCGTTGGTTGATAGCACAAATTCTGCAATTGACTGAGTGTAATTTTTCAGTTTTTTATATTTTTATTTATGGAGCCCAGCCAGCTCATCTAAGGTTATAAATGATACATTAATTCTTACATCGTAGGCTATTCCAGTTGTGACAAGTTGGTCAATTGCGGTTCTCCATTTTTCCATGTCGTCAAGGGTGACAATGTTTTTGACGTCATGCACGAATATATTAGCCGGTCTACCTCGGTAGTTATATTTGACTGTTTCAGGTGGAAATACTGGAAAATATCCTTCCTGAAAATATAAATTATATAAAGGGAATAGCAGTTTTGTTAGTGCTTCATCTAGGGTGCAATTAAATATAAAAACAAAAAAATACAAAAAAATAAACAATATGGTTATGTAGAGGAAATTTGGGATGCTCTGAATATCAGCAAACACCATATTTCTTAGCTAGCGAGATTTAATGAGATATCTGGTTGGCTCAAAATGCGAAACTGGAGTAATCTGGATTTGCTTACCAGTATTGGTGATCTCAAGTTCTCATACGGCTTAACCCTAGGAAGGCCGTTGGCTATACGCTCGCAGTCGTATCTAACGTGATTAAAAAATGACACCATTTATTTAGTACGTGCAACAATACGTTTGTAGCAGATTATCATCGAGGTGTTTTATTCGGTAATCTTTTATTATAATCCTAAGTTTCAATCTGTCCGTTCGGGAGTTTAACTTACGAACGGCTTGACGAAATTTAATGAAATTTTAGCTGCAGATAGTTCCTCAAATTTGTAGTCTAGTGACGAAATTTCAGATCTCGATTTTCAGTATTTCTTGATAAATAAGCCATTAAAGGTTTCTTAAAGTTTCGCCAGAAAATTTAAATATGACGTCTCTAATTGGCGCTGTCGCTATCTCGAGCTACCAATGTTGTCAGTCATATTTCATTATTTCCTATTTGTAAATCGTTTAATACCTGAGACAGCTATTTAACAAATTTGGAATAAAATGCTTTAGTGTTTTAAACAGATTGCATATTTAAATTGTCAAGCTTTTGAAAAATTATGAAATAAATTAAAAACAGTGTTTTTACGTCATTGCCATGGCACGTGAGGGAACAGGGGTTTTAAATATTTGAAAACATTGCGCTGACATGACGGGGACTTTCGAGAGAAGCTGGGCAATTTTTAGTCTACTAATATACCATACCTAGCCAACATTTGTTGATGGAGATAGTAGAGCAACTCCCCACGACGATCGAGGTAATACTTGGTACGCGTGACCGACAATCCATCCGGATAGCCTCGGTGGAAACTTAGATGAAAGGCATTAAGTGCCATGTCCTCCCGGAAGTAGGCGCAGCGGTACTCCGGATCCCATGGGGTGCTCGAAAACTGGAAGACGTACTCGTTTGGTGATGATGGTCGTGACGGTGATGTTCCTCGATGTGGTGACGGCAATGGTCCTTGATAGGGTGACGGCGGTCTATGCTGCAACGACAGAAGAGAAACCCTGGTTAGTTCATCAAACAATAGACTTTTTATATTTATTTTACTCGTGCAGGCTAGTAGGGGGATCGCAACGACCACAGTCGCGTCTTTAATGTGCAAATCATTTTTCGAATGATATTAAACATCAAACGCAACCTTCTCAATCACACTTTATTGTACAAATCATTTTCAATCACACTTTATTTATTATTGAGATTAGGGGTATTGCCTTAATTAGAGAACGCAATTACATATAATTTAATTTTTTTTATTCTTGTTCGACAAATGACAAACAAATTACAAATGAAAAAATCTGAATGTGTTTGTTTGCAAAATGCCACATAAATCATATAAACAGGTCGACTTGTAAATCGTCGTTTAGTTTTTAAATAAAAACACAAATAAAACGACGACATGTCTTATTATTCCTGTATGTTTCTGATCTTGCCGCTAAACTATCTAGCTTTCAGTTTTAGTTTTAGCTTTAGTTTTAGATCCTTTTTTATAATGTTTTGGAAAGCGACTAGTTAAAAATTTGCAAACTCCTTGCATTAATGTTCGATTGACTTAAGTGAGATTGTGGTTGATCATCTTGTCTTAAGCACCAATTGTTCAACCTCAAAAATGATTAGAACAGTTCACCTAGTTTTCGGTCTTCCGCTTCCAGGACGGCAATCAACAGATCCAAATTCACCAATTTTACGTAGATGTTTCCCCAAGACACATTGCATTCAATTTTTATCAGGAAATTCCTTCAAAAATTATTTGGCAAATGTTGTTTTTCTTTAGTGTATGTACACCATCATTTTGACTCTGAATAATCCAAATGATGACGTCACTGAGTTGCAGATAAATGCACGAAGGCAATGAAAAAATTGTTGTTCTTATTTCTCCCCCTGTTTTTTTGTCCCTGTTTTTTAGTCCACAGTGTATAAATAAAATATAAAAATAAAATCACCCATTGACGATAATAATTAGAAAATAATTTAGACTGGTATTCTTTTTTTCCCTGTTAGAATAAATTTTTACTTATCTTCTAATAACGTATATATCTTACCATTCTGTTAAACTGACCAGCCTGGGCAACAATGTAGCTCAAACAAAGCGCCAGCAGAGTGCCACGAAACAGAAGCCCCGACATGGATATATTTTAAGATCGCGGTTAAAATGTATTTGACTAGGTTTAAAAATAAATTCACTTTATAAATGTGTAGCTAAAATACTCATGTCACGATCTGACAATGACGTATTCGCAACTAAACGAACTGAATGAAATGTCCTAGTTTATATACGGCTATACGCAGTAAATTATCGACGAGTGTACTCAGCATCTGTCACCTCTGCTCGGAGACAATTCAGGGCCGATCTGAATGTCATTAAAATTTAGCGATCTGAAACTTTATCTTGAAGGCGGCAGCTGCTATGGCCTCTGTTTATTACAGTTATTGGTGCCCTCTGGTGGCACTTCCGAGAATCAATGGCTTGTTGAAGCTATAGTAGATCAAAGATCGGCGAAATATTATTAATAATGTAACCAAAAAAATTATGGGTTGTGGGAAGTGTGCCGCCTCCTAGTGATAAAGCGGAGACCCCATACGACAACAATGTTACCAGCGGTTAATCAAAATGGCAAATTTAACAGGGAGTGTGCATTATAGAGTTCACCCCTAGTCTATTTGGTCCCTTCACCAATGCCTTCTTTTATAATAGGTGGTCAGAACCGCCAAATTTTACCGTCACTATGTCTGACTGAAATACGACTCCACCATAAAATTCTTATGTACTGCCACTGCAGAGTGTTCCCATATTTATTTTCAAACTGATGAGTGGCTGCGATCAGCTGTCATCATAACTGTACTGCGTGTTAATTGGCATGTTTTCGGAGTCTTCGGCAAATGCCATTTCATTACTGAACACATTTGACTCTATCAATGAAATTATTGTTATCTGTTCGTTTATTGCTGCACTTTCGCAGCCTACAAGTGTATTCCAGGTGTAATATTTTGGACGAATCTATGTGCTATCGATGATAATTGGGTATGTCGAAATTGAAAATTTGGTCAACAACAAGTTCGCAATTTTAAAATAATTCGCTATTTAAAACGTGTTTTATAATGTTCCATTATCATTACTTTTGGACCCTCCCACATAATATTCTTAATTGATATTTAGTTTTAAAAGCTCCCTCTATGTCAATATCTCCAATTATGGATTCCTATTTATTGAAGTATTTTAGTTATACTTTCTACTGAATACAAAGGGTTTCAAAGATACAGACTTAGTACTAAAAAGGGAGTTAATGCAAATTAAAAATTAAAAATATGAAAACGAGCGAAACGCTGAAAGGGAACGAAATTTAGCATACATGACGAACATAAAACGTCATGTATGCTAAATTTCGCAAAATTTCGCTAAATTTCGCGAACATAAAACGAAACGAGCTCTTCTTCTGTGAACGCCATTTCGGTTCTGAAGAATTCGAATAACGACGTCACGGAGTTGCACGTGCTCAAGGGCAATTCATACAGAAAGGTCATACCAACATGTATGGTAAATTTCGTTTCATTTCAGCGCTCGCTCATTTTCATAATTTTAATTGTAAATTTGAATCAACTTGATTCTTTAGTACTATTACAGTATATTTGAAACGCCTTGTATTAAGTAGAACGTTTAATTAAAATGCTTTATGAAATAGGAAGTCTTGATTGGAGAGATTGGCATAGAGAGACTGCCTTTAAGACTAAACCTCAATTAGAAATATTATGCGGGAGGTTCATATAGAAAGGTCAGGCCAAAATGTATGCTATTTTCATTCCATTTCACCAACGTTTTCTTATTTTAAATTTAATTTTTTTAGTACTATTTCTGTAGTTATACATCCACGTGTCACTTTCGATCAGCATCAAAGTCGAAGAGACACGTCAGATGTTTGAAGCAACTGGCAAATAATGACCACTAAAGTTCTCTGCACATTCATATAGTCGACATCAGACTTTCTAGCGTTAGCACCAGATGCGATGTACGGCGGCTTAGGTTTTAATTGCAGCTATTATTAATAAATAACAGCTTAGGCTTGATAGTTCCAGTGTAGGAATATGAACGTAGATCCAATGTTCGTGAATGTTTAATCCGTATTTCTGTGCGAATATCGACAGATAATATTTTTGAATTAAATATTGAAGAATTCGATAATTAATGAAGAAGTATTTGAAGAAATACCAAACAATTGGGACGAACAAATATATATTTTTTTTAAATGTTGAATTAACAATTTTTTTAATTTGTCTAAATATGTGCTAAAAACAATTATTTATCTAATTTAAAAGAAAAAATATTTGATAATACATTCGTATTTGTAGAACTGAAAAGGATAATTATTTTCAACATTTCTTAGATCATTAACGAAAATGAAATGCGATTTAATTAAAGGACATTCAATAATATCGCGAATAGGTCTTTTAAGAAGACAAAGCAAAGCAGCAAGCGACAAAGGTCTTTTAAGCACTGTATCAGATACAATTGTGTACACAACTGAAAAAGACAAATCTTTTTGAGCTGTTCAAAATATGAGTAGGATATTCTGAATTCTAATCACAGACGCGGAAAAACGCCAAACGAGCACAAAAGTAATTGTAAAATTATTTACTTATTATTTCAGAATCTCACACTCGTATTTTCTCAACGGTTTCATCCTCTTATCAACCTGTTAAAAAATATGTATAATTTTTAATAAAATGTAATCAAAGACAACTTCCAAGCCAATCACTTTCTTTACCCAAAACAATTTTCGGTACAAACTCACAGAACTATATCTTTTATTGATGATCATCGATCATCGTCTTCGGAATATTTGAGTCCATGACTGGTCAATAGTTTGCTGGTCATCGCCTGCAGTAATAGTGTTTGCTGATTCAGTCGTTCGAGGACGTCTTCTAGGACCGTATTCTGTTGCAGCAGGGCTTCCTGTTGTTCCTGTAATTTTTCTGGTTCACTCTGAAAGTCAAAAAATAATGTAATTAGTGTGTATCATTAGAACGCCTTCACTGAACATTACACACACACACACAACCTCCTTTTTCATTTAGTTTTTAATATTTGTTCCCCTACATTAAATCAAGTTTATGTTTCAATGGAATCTCTATGCCGGCTAAAAATGTCTTGATGCAGCTGAAATTATTTATTGCTGCAAAAGAAAAATATTTTTCGGAAAGGATTTTACGTATCCTTCTAAAGTACGAAATCAAACATACAAAATGTTCTTTTAGTCTGTTATTCACTATAAAATTATTTACTTACTTTTGCGTTCGCGATTAATGCTTTTTTGAGCGGCCGCGAATTGTTTATTTTCACTAAAAAACGCTCAAAGTATTTGGCCTTCTTCTGTTTCTGGTTGGGTGATATGGATCCCTTGTATAGAATGAACCTCTTTTGGATGATCTTTGGTAACACGCTTTCAAAGTTGAGCACCATGTCAGCCTGAAAACAATTCACAATATTTATTGGGAATTTTCATTGTTACTTCCTTGACAAAAAAGCTGTTTTGCGACAGTTTCATGCCACTTCATAAACTGTACATTTAAATAATTTTAAAAGTCTTGAAATCAAATTTTATTCTTGGCACATAAAATGTTTTAGTAATTGTCATAGCATATATAAGTATGAGTTTGAGGTGAGAGCAAATGAAATTTCTACTGTCTGCCATTAGAAAAAAATGAATGAGATATGCTTCATTATCTAAGGATAAACTGAGAAATCTAATTTTATTAACTTGTGTCTTAACATTGAACATTTTAATATGAAGCGCGTCTATTTTAGATCCAGTTGATGTAAAAAAGAAACACGACATAGCCGTAAAAAATATTGTTAAGGGGGTTCACCAGTGACTTAACTCCTCAAAACCCCCCGACATAGCCGGAAGTTTACCTACCAGCATCATTGCTCTTTCAATTTTTACTTTGGACTGGATAAGTTTGATATCGTTCACTGCCAAGCTGACCAGAAACTTGATAATCAAGACGTTGGCGAAGACCATGCACAGGATAAGGAACAGGTAGCTGGGAAACCAGAACACCATTTCGTCGTCCTTGTAGTTATCGTCGAAACATATTTCACCCAGCATGAAGACTAGCGATCTCACAATTGATCGGCTGAAATATTCCCACGGAATCTAAGAAACCGACAAAAAAGGAGGCATGGTCAATTATCATTTAAATCCATGTGAATTAAATTTTTCCGAAATTCGAAATTTTTCTACGGTTATTTATTTATTTATTTTGGTGTTTAAAAAAAATTAACCTTTCACATTCAAGAAAATATTTATCGCTTTTCAGCTGTATCTGACTATTTACTAATATATTTTTTTAATAATCTTTTATTGCACGTTTAAACAGAATGTATTGTCATGTCAGTCGTTTTCATCACAAGACACCACATTTTTAGTCATTTAATTGTTTGACTTCCAAAATGGCGTGAAAATCTAGACAAATGTTTACTTTAATGCTGATTTGAATAGAAGATAGCCGCAGGGGTTATTTGATTTTGTTTGGACTTGGTTTTTAAATTAGGCGTCATTCTGGAAACAAATCAGGTGCATTTTATATGATGATTGATGGTTTGTGACTCACGTACCTCGTAATAGAGTGTGGCATGGAAGGCTAAGGCAAACGCCATGATGACGATGAAGAAAACGGGAAATAGCTGGAGCATCGTCGAAAATACGTTGCTGAACATGACAGAGTAGAGGCCAAAGGTAGGTGATCTGCCGATGAACAGTCCAAAGTTCATCCAAGCCAGAAAAATCACAAACGCGGCTATATTCCATTGCCAATTCTGAAATGGTTCAAACAAGTGAGACATGTGGAATATTTATAGTGTGGAGTTCTGTACGATGCATTACAATTCACTACTAGAAAAATACTATCGACTCCATTGGGCACCTCTCAATAGAGCATGACTCTCATACACAGAGGCCATACTTTAAAAGTATCTAATCGCCTTTCTACTCTGTAATTAATCAAACAATAATTTATAGAATCACGACTGGAAACTCTGTAAAAGATTACCTCTCTAACTCCGGTAGAGTAGGAACATTCTGTAAAATTCATAACCAAAAGCAATGCCAACAAATAGCAGAGCCAGGTCAAAATTATATTCGGCCTGAAGTAACTTTGCCGCAGCATGTAACACTGGAACATCTGAAAATGGTTGAATGTATTTTATTTAAGAAATATAATAAATTGTTCATGGAAATTATATATTTTAAGAAAAAAAAATGATATTGCCGATGAGAAAATAATAATAGTTGGGCCCGTTCAAGATGGCCGATATAATTTATTAATACCTCCTTCAGGATGTGAAAGTTGACGAGGGTTAAAACAACCGTCCGGCCAACATCTAAGAAAATCGACTCTGCGAAACTCTCAATCTGGTTTTCCGAATAGGGACAACTGTCGGTTGTACTGTTTGATATATCATCTGACACTGATCCCTTTCTGTGTGGTAGGAAGCGATTTTTTGTTACAAAGCACATTTATCTACAATTTTTGTACGAAAATTAAAATAGATTATGAGATTTCTTCCAATTCATTCCTCAGCAACTGAAAACTTATCTTTGGACTCCGCACTTTCTTGATTTCACAAATATGATTGTATTGTATCTTATTTCTTGATAATTATATTTATTATTCATTTAATGTTTAATAACTGAAAATGTGGTCTTGAATCCTAATTTATTTTCTTGATTTCATGCATGATTCATATGCAAGGTCGAATTGTTTTTATACTTACATAAATTTTTTTAAATCACGAACCGCCCAATAATTAAGTCGGTATCTCTACCAATAATTAAAGCAGCTTAGAATATTGAACAGGTCTGTCAATATTTTTATAGTTACGCAGCAGTAATTATTTTAAAGAACCTACATTTGCAGTTCAGTCGGTGGGTTGGTGAGCTGGTATTCCGCCATCGGTTTCGGTGTCATAAGAATGTAGCCAGTGATGAAGAACACAAACATAATTTGAAAGAACATGTAAGTGTAGAACAGGTAGAATCCAAAACTGTTCCACTTGAGTCGAAGATAGGCCAGACACAACGGATGGGCCAAGAGTCTTTCGCGACCTAAGCGAACCTAGCGGAAAAATAATGCAGCAAAAGAAAAGAAATCACTGAACAATTTTATTGAAATATCACTGCGCTCATATACCATCAGCCACTCATATGAGATTAATTCGTCGAGATTTTGATTAATATTAATTTTGTTTATTGCGAATCATAAATCATGTACCAGTTTATTCAAATTCTATTCAAAATTACGAGTGTTTGTGCTAAAACTCATGTTTTTCATGTTCTCCATTTAAAAACGAAAATTTGCACAGAAACTAAATTAAAAAATATGCAAATTTAAAAATTCGTGACGCGCTTTAGCCTAGTTGGTAGAGCGCCCGACTGTGGCTCAGTGGTCCTGGGTTCGATTCCCAGTGAGGGCTCTCGTTTATTTTATCCCGCTATACTGATGAAAATGTGCTCATCATATATTAACCTAGCAATAAGGAGTACAGAATTTTCTGTAGAGCTATAATCACTACGGTTGAACTTAAAACATGTTTTATTATATTTATTTTTAAAAAACTCATATTTTCAACGCACTGCTTCCCTTATTTCATAGAACTCCTCTGTTCCCGTACGTTGTTTTTGCCGCGCACCTCTTTCGCGCATTAAAAGCTCCCCCTATGAGCAATTTTCTTCGCAGTACAAGGGTGCGGTGTCTCAGACCTTTTTTTTAAAAAACAATGTTTGTTGAGAAGGCTTACCACCTTTCTAGGTTAAATCTGAAACCCCATCCGAAAATACTACTATTCATCATGTACCAGACTGATTTTAATCTTTGGATTTCACTTGTTCTTGCATTTTAAAGGAAACAGTTTTACCATCATAAATATGGGATGATTATTTCGGAGCTCCAGCCGGCCTATGTTAAACCGGGATTTTTCCTTTACATTGTCTTCGGTTTCGGAAACTTTGAAAAAAGAAATTAATTGCTATTATTAATATACACAGTAATTAGGCGCGAGCCAAAATAATAAAACTTACGATGCTTTTTAAGATAAAATGGATTGATTCGTTTATTTCTAGTTCTGGACCTCTTTAACAAATATTTTAGATACAACTGGTCGTTCGCCCCCGCCATAGGCCCCTCTCTTGGGGGCTGCTTGTGGGTATATATTGTAATTGTAATTCAATCAATTTTCAACCACACCCGAACACAAGCACACTTTAAATTCATATACAGAACCATATAGTGTGAAATTTAATTTCCATATTATATGAAACTGTGAGACTTTTTTTGTCAATTGTTTGATAAATTACCAAGAATACCAACATTTTTATACAATTTTAGTCTATCAGATTTGAACTTTAATCTTTGAAATTGATTGAATTTCTTTTTCGGTATACTCAGTAGACTTTCCTGACAAACTTTCGTGGATACGCAAGTGAATGTTCAAGAGAAATTTTGAATACAGAGTATTCTGTTGCGTTACTTACCATTCTGAAAACTAGTGTGCGTGTCGTCCAACAAATGATAAAGAAAGTCGACCCTGAAATTGATATGTTCCGGTGGTAGGTCATTGGTTTTCGTGCAACGGTCTAGCACAATTTCTGCAACATCTTTGAATATGCAAAGAAATTTCTAAGTTGGAGTATTTGCGACTGCCTGTATGGAACAAATTCCGCCGCACTTAATTAGAACGCAATTTTTTTAATGTATAGAAGGCATCATACCTGGCATCTTTTTAATGAGCATGCGCAGAGGTGTGTTTTTCAATCCAAAAGAGTTGTACGACTCGCATTCGAGAGCTTTCAGCCAATGCTCACTTTCGACGATGGTTTTGGCAACATCACTAGTGGATGATCCAAAGACAAACATTAAAAATAGAGAAAAACTACAAATGGAAACGGCACCTTGTAAATATAAAATACCTTACTATTGTAAATGATCAATGGCTATTTGCAAGCAGTTCATTCCGTTGCTATCATTCCTAGAGACATCAGCGCCATTTTGTAGCAGCAGCATGACGATATCCCCATTTCCCTTGGCAGCCGCTAGGTGTAGCGGTGTTGACTAGAATTGAACAGAATTATCTCAAAATTGAATCCTTGCACATTCGTTAATACCATTAAATGAAAATGGCGTTACTCTCAACCTGTTTTCCATCCTGCATCTCAACCGGACTTCCGGCTTCCAATAGAATGCGGGCGGCTTCGATGTCGCCGTTCATGGCGGCGTAATCAAGTGGCGTCCATGAGCATGAGTTTCTATGAGATACGTCATTATTTACTTGTCAATTTTTTATTCTATGAAAACAACTGCAAACTGAACAAGTACGGTTTATTTGCGCTTCGTATGAAAACTATCTATTTAAATTAACTCTGTTATCGTCCTTTGACTTGGGACCAAAAAAAGGCCATTGGACCCCCAAATAGTAAAAACGTCAGCAAGCTATTGCAGGGTTTGTTACTGCTTTAATTTTTATTCATGTTTTTCCTGCTGGAGGAAGTGAAAAATGCCAGATAGCTTAGATAGCTAATAATATAATTTTCAAATAATGGGATGAAGGCTATAAGTCATATTTTCTTGAATTGAAGAAAAAATAGGTGTATTAGAAGTGTTATAAAACGGGTCCTCCAATCTTTGCTGCCCTCTGTCGGAGCTATACAAAAGCTTTGGATTACGTAACAATCAATTTCTTTCCACAGTTTGACATGCCAAGATTGCATTTTTGCACTCAACTCGAAAGTTAAATACCATCGCGTCAAATAAGCGATCAATAAAATTTGAATTAAACATTGTAAAATGCAAGGTGAGATTTTCGAAATTCTATTCAGTGCAGTAAATGATCCTCTCGGATTACCTAGCAGTTACTTTGGCGCCGAATCCTAGGAGCATTCGTAGGACATTGGTGTGTGAATTCTGCGCTGCCAGATGCAAAGGAGTGTTTCCCTCATGGTTTTCGCAGAGGATCGTTCGGATGTCGCGATGGCACAAATTTTTCACAACTCTAGAAACACAAATAAGTTATTGTTTACCTACAAGAAAATTAAATTTGGCACCAAAAATAATTCTTTCTTGGATCGTTTTTGTTACTTTGCATGTCCGTTTTTGGAAGCCAGTGCCAGTGGGGTTTGGTCATCAACGTTTTTGGCAAAAATGTCAGATCCCGTGTCTAAAAGAAACTTTTAGTAAAGTGAACATCATTAAAATATGGAAAGAAATATAAGTATTTCTTCGTCGTAATGCTCCTCATTCACAATCAGTAAATTTACGTTGATTTGCGAAACAATTCCCCAAAATATTAGTTAAACGAAACTAGGTTTTTCTGTTTTATCCAATTTATTTATTTGCTTAATTTATGAGCTTTCAGTCTGTTTACCTCCACGATGTGCACGTGACCCTTCATGCAAGCTGTATGAAGTACTGTATTTCTATTGGTATCTTGAAACATTATCAGTTCCGCTCCCAGTGGTTGTTTCAACAAAACCTAATAGAAACAACTTACTTGAGTGGTATTTTAAAGTAACGAGACGAGACAAGACGATTGCTAGACAAAGGAAGTAGCTCCGACGAATGGCTGCAGAAATTTATTGCAATTCGTTTGAAAAAGAAATACTCTTGATATTTCAGAAATTGCTCAATATTATCGTATCACATTATTATGCTAATGGTTGCACTTGCATTTATTTTATGCATTCTTATCTGTTTATTAAGACTGTGTGCAACTCTTGTGATTGTGATCAGTTTTTATTCATCTAAACCTGCGACCTGTAAATGTAAAGCAAATCAAACGTGCCAAGTGTTGATCAAAATTAAATAAATTAATATTACCGCGAGAGCATCCTGTTTGTCATTTTCGGCTGCTAGGTGCGCTGCACTCTTGTGATCTTTATCCGTCGCTCTGAGATTGGCTCCCAGGACGATAAGATGTTCAATGGCTTCCACGTGACCGTGGCTAGCTGCCTTCAGGAGCGGCGTCAAATTATCCTTGTTCCGGCTTTCGATATCGGACTTGCTAAAAATATGCATCACAAGATAAATGGTTTTGTTGGTGTTGGACCTGAGGGTGCGCCATGGAATTTTAACTGAACTGTTACTGCTTACTGTTTTACGAGACAGTCGATGATATGATATTGGTTGAATTCGGCTGCTACGTGTAGTGGGGTGTCTTGTTTGGAATTGAAGCAGTCCACATTTTCGGTGTGTTCCAGAAGCAGGGTCACCGTCTGAGAGCTGCCCACAATTGCAGCAAGATGGAGCGGATAGACAAGACTGGCTCGTGGAATGTTCGAGTTCGCACCTGTTAGTGGAAAATGTATCATCACATTACATTTATCACAAATTCAATATTAAAACAATGTAAATAGATTTACCATTATCTGCGATTGGTATGATTCAGAGTTCGATATAGGAGGGGAATATATTTTATTTATGTCTAATTTGAGTATGTTTAAGTAAAAATTTAAAACAATTAAGAATTAAAAATAATTTAATTAAAGGAATGCAGATATCACCTCGTGATGTTAAATATCTGACCACTTCGTGGTGGCCGTTCTCACTAGCCAAGTGTAAAGCTGTACTCTGATCCGTAGACTTGTCCGTAATCATCTGCAAATATTATAATATATAATGACTATATTTTAAAATATTTGTTAAAGGAATTTTTAAAAAACAATCATTGCAGGTGGCAATTTTAATCGGTAATGACGCGTCTCCAACCAAGCCAAGTATTCATTATCCTCTAGAAGCACTAGTTCTAATAGTGCACTGAATTGACTGAACTAACGAACTCGTTTGGTCGATCTTTTTTAAAAGTTTCGCAAGTCCAGTGTGACTCCATCCCTTCTCTGGAAACTCTTTGTGGAATCTTTTTGCACCGTATTTTTTATTTTCACATGATTTTTTTTTATCGCAATGCGATCTTCCTGAGTAAACACCATTTTTGATGCTCTCGATGGTTGAGATTCGAATTTTATCTCAATACGCCACGCTACTCAATTCAAATTACTACTCTGTAAATTTTTTATAATAATTTTTAATAATTTTATTTCTCGAAAATAAACCATCAAAAAATAAAATTATTAAAATTATTATAACATTTTTACTACGGGAAATAAAATTAAGCAGATATGCAGCGCCACCTACGCACGAAAAATTTGAATATCTATTATTGCAATTATTAAATTTAATTAAAATTAATTAAAATTAATTAAAGTAGAACACCGCAAAATTTAATTTGAATCGAAGCATTTTTCACGAAGTTGTGATATTTTTAATAGGGGTGCTCTTTTTATGGTTCATTGTGTAAAATATATTCAAAAGTTACTGAATTTAGGAATTTGCGAACCTGTGAAACGCCAGCGCCACCTTCCCTGTGTTCGGCGGTTTCGAGCAACAACTGCACAATCTGCAAATTGCCTTCCATGGCGGCCCGATGAAGTGGCGCCGCCTGGTGTGCGTCGCGGCAGAGCAGCTCCGCGCCAGAGTCGATCAGCAAACGGACGACATCGAGGTTGCCGTGGCTGGCGGCAAAATGAAGAGCGGTCATGTGGTCAACCGTCAAGCACTAGCAAAAACAAAAACATAATGTGAAATTTCAGAAAATATATCCTTTTGCCTAAAGGTTGTGTCATTCATTTGTTTACAATATAAAATACAAAAAATAATGTGAAATTTCAGAAAATAACAAAATGTCCCGTTCTTCTACACCTATTAGGAGCCTGTCTCACAATTTCCTCAATTTTGACATTACAATCTCCATTCAGAATACAAGCCAGAAGTCCAATATTGGTCGCTTTTCTACGACCCTCTAACGATTCCCATCCCAATATTGACAACATGTCCGTCACTTGACCAAATATACCGCAAATAAATCTAGCAGCCCTTCTTTGGACCATTTCAAGAAAGCCTAATAATTTCTTGTCAAAGCATAGACGATCGGCACGCGTTTTCAATGTCTAAACGCACCAACTCAAGTATGCTTGCTTGGAACTGGGAGATGATGTGCCGTTACAAAAGCTCCCCCTGATGCTGTACCGCAATGCACACAAGATTCTCGTACTTTTTCTCTGAGCGTCCGTTATTTCCTGGTTCATGTTGGAGCTTCAACAATTTAATTTTGTTGCTTTCACGGTATTATGGTCGTTTACATTAAAATGTGGGAACAACCAACCTCGATGTTGATATCCGGTGAGGTGAGGAGATGCTCCACTGCGATGACGTTGCCTCTGATGGCGGCGTGGTGCAGTGGAGTCAGATGGTGTTGGTCCGGCGCGTTCACATGAGCCTTCTTTCTAAGCAGACACAAAATGACGCTGCTACTATACGGATCCCTCTCGCTGTTTTTCCGCGTGTCCTGCGCATTTTTGACGTCGTTGGAGTTGACCAACTGCAAGTTAGTATATTCCTGAATACCGACCGGTGCAGCGATATAAGACAAATATGAAACAAGTTTTCAAAATGAACAAAATATCTTTTAAAAAATATTTTATAATTCATATTTCTTATTTCTATTGTAACCTTTCTCGAATTATTGAATACTATCCATTTGTGCTTTCACAATAACATTTGTGTGAAGGAAATTTTTGGGACTTCACAAGAAGTGTTTTTTAATTTTTTTAAAAGTTATGATGGGAATATTCAAAATTTTTATTTTTAGAATCATATCATTTTCTTAACTTACAATGGACCTCAGCGTCATTTTTCTGCCCCAAATCTTTGAGAAGCTGTATCTCGCTGCAAGATGTAAAGGTCTCAACCCTTCCTTCCCTTCCATTTCGACATCTGAATAATGTGAATTCAAAATAATTAATATATTCATAGAAAGTTGAAATGCGCTTGACTATTCGACATGCATTCACTCACTTTACCTTGTTAGCGAATAAAAAATTATTTATTGCTGTTGCAACTAACCTGCCCCGAATCGAACCAGGAGCTTGACCATTTCGTAATTGTCGTAAGTGATGGCGTAATGCAACGGCGCCATCTTGTCCTCCTTGCAGGCAAGAATTTCAGCAACTGAATCCTTGTCCATGGAATTCAAAAGATCTTCCAAGGCTTTCACATTTTCTTCTCGTAATATCTGAATTGATATACATAATACATGGTGACATGGATTTACAATTTTATTTCAATTTGGTCTGAATATTCTGAAATTGTAATACTGTCTTTCATAAAAATCTGTTATTTTTAAACACGTAATGTCGCAAAAGAGATTTTAAAAAATGTTCGGTTTCTGCAAGAATATTCGGTTCAACCTGAATAATACCTCAAAGAGATGCCTGGCCTTCTTGACGGACACAGTTCGCCTGATGTGTTGATGGGTGATGATCGCCATTTGCAAATGACAAGCGTGGTTGATCGAATTATCCCGGTGAAATCTGCACGGTAGCACGCCATTGTCGAGCAGCTGCGACGGTCGCTGCTCCAATGGTTTGTATGAGACTGAACCAAGTGACGTCACGCGATGCATACTCGATCCCGAGCCATGGATGAGCCGCTTAGTGCATTCTTCGCGACAGAGCGCGGACGCTCTTCGGTTCTCCGGTGGTTCCGACCCGTCGAAACTCATCTTAGGAGAGAACGATATTAAATGGGGTTCGAACCGTTCGATGTCGATCGGTTTCTTTTTTGTGTTCGATGCCGGTTGCTGCTCCGATATTCTAAGCCGCATTTTAGAACTATATTTCAATTATGAAACACTGCTCAATGCTGACGTCGTTGGTGGATTAACGTACGCCCAATTAATTAAGTCCACGTTGGAATTTCATTTTGGTTTGCCGATGGTATAATTTTCCACGTAGTTTGAGTCGATTTCCAATTTTTAGTTTTCATTAAAATTAACAAACAGTGGCTGGCCGATGGGACATAACACTTGGACTGTGTTAGCAATTTTACCTATCATGGTATGTCATACACAGTCTACCAATAACAAAAACAAGATAAGGGGAGATATCAATAATGGCTGAAAGCTAGATATACATGGTAATAATTGATTAGATATTTCACTTACACAATAATCCTTGGAATGTGATCAAATCTGGGCAATCTGTTTTAAATCAATAATGATATATATATATGCGCAGATAATAAAGAAACGTTAGGAAATTATCAGCGCACCATACTCAAAGAATATCAATTTCAATCGTTGATCATACCAGATTTTAAAAAATGTGGTTGAAAACTTCTCGAATAAGTGGCTAAAAATTGAAAAACATTTGTCATAGCAATATTAGCAAAATTTTCTTGTGTTTTGGGGGATGCATGAAAGTATGTTTACATTTTTTTAAACTAAATTGTATTTACGCGCAATTTACACATGATTGTTTTATGCCGCACCCTGTACTTCATACCGCGGAAAGATGAAATGACTGCACAGTGCAGGTGTCGCCATCTCTTGGCAAATTACAGATACACGAATACATTCTCGATAATATCGCTTAAATCCGACCATCGAGAAAGTAGAAACAAGTCTGAGGTGTGGAGTGTTTGCTGCGGGATTTGGTCGAGGATGTTGACGTCCAATTAAACCGTTATTAGTGCAAGAGTTACACAGAATTGCCATGACGACTGAGGAGAAATTCCACGCGGCCGTCGGTGTCATCAAAAATCTGCCGAAAAATGGTAAGGCCGTGCAGTTTCTGTCTTATTTGGTGTCCTGCTCGGGAGTCCTCAAGAACTTCGTATGCACATTATTGCATGATCGCACTTGCTGTAGGGGGTGCGTAAATCCTTTTTGTTGCTTGCGTGCTTCCTTATTTAAACCCCAACACAACATCTTAAACGATTTAATGCCGCATCCGGATTAGCCTATCCATGTGTGAATATAACCATCAACTTTTATTCAGGTTGCTAGCTTTCTATCAATCAAAACGCACGAATGCTTACATCTTTGCAAATATCCTTGGAAATTTCATAAAGCTTCCACATTTGAATCGATTTCGTGACACCAGCGTTGGTTTATAAACCTGGTTTTACGAGCTTCAAGGCCGTTGGTGTGCGTTTGCGTGTATTGCAAACCACTGGGCCTTCGCGTAAACATGAGTATTAAATGGTGTACAGGGCGCTAATTTTACTGTGGCGTGATTGCGCCACACTTGCCACAATATACTACTTTCTTCGCCGAATGTTTTATGGTGTGTCCAAGAAGCCTCCGGCCGAACTACAAATGGCAAGCAGCTAGTTAATTTATGGTTTCCGAAGCGATGATCATGTAAATTGAGTTGTATGGTTCGTTAGGGAGATCAGATTAGGCTCTATAAATCCCCAATCATGTTTTACGCAACTGAATTTGACCTCTTTGCAATCCATTTAGGTTTTTCCTACTGTACTGTACATGTTATGGTATGTTATTGGTCATTGAGCAGAATGAAGAACATGTCTGGAGTTGATTTAGGTTGGCAGCTGTTTTCAGTTTGCTTGTCTCTTATTTATCTCTGGTGTAAAGGCTCAAATCCTAGATCTACTCACATATTTTGGCTTGTAGCCTTGTCGATACAGTTGAGATACAGAAGAGCCGATCTAAAGCATGTCCTTTCGTCTGTTTGTATTTTCAATTGTTCAATCAAAAATTCAATTTCAATTGTTCAATCAAAACGCACGAATGCTTACATCTTTGCAAATATCCTTGGAAATTTCATAAAGCTTCCACATTTGAATCGATTTCGTGACACCAGCGTTGGTTTATAAACCTGGTTTTACGAGCTTCAAGGCCGTTGGTGTGCGTTTGCGTGTATTGCAAACCACTGGGCCTTCGCGTAAACATGAGTATTAAATGGTGTACAGGGCGCTAATTTTACTGTGGCGTGATTGCGCCACACTTGCCACAATATACTACTTTCTTCGCCGAATGTTTTATGGTGTGTCCAAGAAGCCTCCGGCCGAACTACAAATGGCAAGCAGCTAGTTAATTTATGGTTTCCGAAGCGATGATCATGTAAATTGAGTTGTATGGTTCGTTAGGGAGATCAGATTAGGCTCTATAAATCCCCAATCATGTTTTACGCAACTGAATTTGACCTCTTTGCAATCCATTTAGGTTTTTCCTACTGTACTGTACATGTTATGGTATGTTATTGGTCATTGAGCAGAATGAAGAACATGTCTGGAGTTGATTTAGGTTGGCAGCTGTTTTCAGTTTGCTTGTCTCTTATTTATCTCTGGTGTAAAGGCTCAAATCCTAGATCTACTCACATATTTTGGCTTGTAGCCTTGTCGATACAGTTGAGATACAGAAGAGCCGATCTAAAGCATGTCCTTTCGTCTGTTTGTATTTTCAATTGTTGACCTTTAGTAACTAACTTTGAATAAATTTTATTTCTGTTTGTGATGTATTTGTTACGTATGCTCTATTTTTTTGGAGCACGTAAGAATAACTATTCTTTTTTATCTAGCTTTCATATTTGCACGGATTTACCACTGCGAGACTGCTGCAATCTCCTACATACAGTATGTACTGTACAGCATAGAAAATGGGCGATCGATTAAGCCTCTAGGGGTTCAAAGGACACAACAAGACGTACAATGAAAAAAGCAACATGTGCGCAATATGCTATTTGTATAATGTTTACGCGCCCTATTCAGTTCAGTCGTTGGTTCACCGGTTCGTTCACTGGTTAAGTGGGGTGCTATGGCATTGTGGTGCGTCCAAGAGAGAGATAATTGGCGAACGAACTCGACAGTTCATTTCAAACTCTTGATAATTTGGGAGATTAAAACAGTGAAGCGCGATGCCCTTCATTTTCTGTTGGTGAGAGACACTTGGTAATGTCATAGCGACCTAGAAGTCTATAAAAAGCGCTGTCGTTCTACGGTTGATTGTTGTGATGCCTTTCTTGGTCGGCATTTCCCTCGCTGATAGAAACTTATCATCTGTTTGGTCAGTTCCATGCATGCGTGGTCCATACATAAATTATAATAATATTGCTGGCACACCGATGAATTAATGATTCCCTTGGCCTGATGCAAGCAAAGGCTGATTTCGACAATACAGTACCTGTGTGAAGCACAGGCCGAAATCGGCCGTGCCTTAACACTGCGAACATTTGGGGAAATTGAGCCTTGCCATTTTTTGGCATATGTATGTAAATTTTCAATTGTACTTTCAAAATCTTGTTTCAACAGACAAGAAGAAAACAAATTTAAAAAAAGAAGCAAATTAATGTACAACATAATTTCGATGTTATTGATTAAAACTCCTATCAATGTATTTTAATCGAATAAACCGTACAGGACATGTAGCGATAACATGGAAATATCGGGTTAAATGAAAAACAGTTATAACCACGTATGAGGCAAGTCATTTATACGCTAGGTTAACTTGAATTTTCAGCAATTGCGTGTAGGTAATGAATTCCTGAAACACATTACAATGAAATGGAGTATGTGTACATACAATCAATTTAAATTTATGTTAAACTAGTAAATCTACGAGGTAGGTTTGTGCTTGGGAGATTGTGTGCCTCTGCGTCAGCGCGCCTGCTGCGCTATCACGTGACTCAATTGTTTTGCATACATGCATGGCTTCGGGGGACAATGCCTGCAGGCAAATTTAGGACAGTATGACGTAAGACTTTGGATGTATTCGATCCGACACGCATACGTGTAGAATGGCATACTTTATTTTTTTTTTTTTTAAAAGAAGTTTTTTATTAGGTTATTCGGCACATTGCTTTCTTAGGAGATTGTTCCGCCCTGGGCAAATACCGTCAATATCGGTTGTTCGCGCGCGTAATTCCAAACCCAGATGCCCAGTTTTGTCCAGAGTGGTTTTAATGGGGTGTCCCAACTAAAATTAAGCCAGTGGCAGTTGAAGAATTATCTCCTTGGTCAGACCGTCGCTCGAATATTGTAGTCTCATCTGGGTTCCCGACCAATGTGGGGCTCATAGTAGGAATTGAAATGGTTCAAAGGAGGTGCTGCTAGATTTGTTTTAGCTGTTAGAGATATCTCGACTGAACCGATCAGAAAGCGCTGGCTAGTTTGTGGCACAATATCAATTGAGTTCATGACAGGCTCCTTGAACGATTGTCGGTTTTCTGATGTTAGTGTTTGCGTTCTTTAGCCCAGACTCTTCACCCTCCCAAGCTCGATCTTTTCATACCAATAAGATATTGAAAATTAACATCGGACAGTCAGTATTCGGATGATGAATTATTAGCGGATGCATTCGGTGATTTTTACAGTCGGATTGGTCCAGACTTGTTGAACAAGACTGGA